>BLSH010341846.1:402058-413788 GCA_018402905.1 Glandirana rugosa | reverse complement strand
GAGTGTGATAGGAATCTGACTGTGATTTGATTATAAGATGTGACTGTTAACTTCGTGTTATAGTGTCATATCCTGTGATTGATTGATTATCGTGGCTTGTCTCGGGACAAGATAGAGACAGGTGGGACTTTAGTGTGACTTTTAACGACGGTAACTTTCTTATGAAAATATGACACCCCACCTTTAATTGGTACTAACCTATTTCAATACTACTGTCACAGTTTAGTACTGAGACTGTCACGAGACACGGGACTAACCAACTTCGAAAGTGACGAAGTCGGTTAGTCCCGAACGTTACGTGACAAGTCACGTGTTACGTAAAACTAGCCAAGCCCTCCAGTTTGTTTGCCAGCTTGATGGGCAAACAAGCCTAAAAGCGGCTCGGTCGTTCTGCGAAAATCCGAACAAACGGGTAGTTCGACCGTTTGTTTGACCTCCCGAACCGATCAAAATGCATTGTGCACTGAACAGTGCATTGCAAGCCCTGATTGGCTGAAGCAGTGAAAGCTTCAACCAATCAGGGCACAGAGCACTGTCAGAGTCATGATTTGACACTGTCATCATAACTTTATCCAATCATGGTTAATTTCCACCCCACAGTATAAAAGTATTCTTTCAATGGCAGCAATTTTCAGTGTGATTTCAGGGTGGACAGAGATAGAACAGGGCTCTGTTCGGTGCTATTAGTTAGTTAGTGTCCTATACTGTGATATTGTGCTTCAATTGTCAGTGTAGAATATTAGTTTAGTGTCAGTCTAAGGATAGTGTGAGTGTAGTGAGGACCATCATTCAGCTTTGCATAGTATGCAGCTAGAGTAGGGACAGCTCAGATAGTCTCAAAGTAGTGTAGTATTTCATTCATACTATGTCATTCATGCATACATTATTGTATATGTAGAGTAGGGACAGCTCAGATAGTTTCAGTGTAGTGTAGTGAGACCATGTTGATAATCTTTACATTAGTGTATAGCTAGAGTAGGGACAGTTCAGATAGCGTCAGTGTAGTGACGGTTGAACACTGTATATTTCCATTGCATTACTGCAAGTTTAACGCCATTTACTTCTGTGTGCGTTACTGCAAGGTTAACGCCATTTACTTCTGTGTGCATTACTGCCAGTTTAATGCCATTTACTTCTGCGTGCATTACTGCCAGTTTAACACCATTTACTTCTGTGTGCGTTACTGCCAGTTTATCGCCATATAGTTTTGTGCATTACTGGCAGTTTGACGCCATTTACTTCTGCGAGCGTTACTGCCAGTTTAACGTCATTTACTTCTGTGTGCGTTACTGCCAGTTTAACGCCATATAGTTCTGTGTGCGTTACTGCCAGTTTAACTCCATATAGTTTTGTGCGTTACTGCAAGTTTAACGCCATTTACTTCTGTGTGCGTTAATGGCAGTTTAACGCCATATAGTTTTGTGCTTTGCTGCAAGTTTAACGCCATATAGTTTTGTGTGCGTTACTGCCAGATTAACGCCATATAGTTTTGTGCGTCCCTGTACGCTTGACGCATTATATTGCAGTATATTATAGTGTATCAGTGGAGTGTGTCTATGTAGTGTGAGTAATCAAATTAAAGTGCACCAAACACCACTTTACACTGATTAAAGTGCATCTACGTACAGATTGCCACTTCTTTACATTTGCTAATGAGCACCGCCCGCTCCCTCCCAATAATGTCTGGGAGGACAACAAGGAGAGGCAGACATTCCCTTGGCACTATAAGGGGGCCAGCAACAAATGAGTCCACAGGCAAAGGTGCATGTGGTGGTCAGTCCTCAGGCAGGGCAACATTTCCTCTGTTTAGTGAGTTTGCCCGTGCTATCCAGCCACAGCATGCGGAGGAGGTGGCTTACTAAACCTTCCTCATCCTCATCATCCCCTGTCACGCAAGCAGAGACAAGTGTGCAGATAAACCTGCCTCCTTGTCCACATCTATGCCTACCATAGCCCCAACATCAGCCATGGAGGAGTCAGCTGAGTTATTTGACCACAGCGTCAGCCACTTGCTCTTTGATGATGCCCAGCCATTACTGGATTCAGATGTTGGTTCTGAGGTTGATGGATGACAGGAAAATGAGTCTAGAGAGAGGGGAGAACACTGGTAGACAAATTGGCATTCATGTTCCCAAAGCCGCAGGGTATTGCCAAGTTGTCTCCAGTGGTAATGATGATGATGAAGATGGAGGAGATGGAGATGATGATGATGATGAGGTCACTGATGCAACTTGGGCAGAGGAGGAAACTGAAGATGAGGCGGCACAACCCCAAGGAGGCCGACATCAAGAAAGAGTAGAGAGCAGCCACCCTATTCCATTACATTCTGCAGCTGTTATCTCCTGGCCCACTTCCCAAAGCTCAGCTGTCTGGGCTGTTTTCAGCACATGTGCAGCAGATCGCACTGTTGCTATCTGCAAATCATGTCTCAGGCACATCAACTGTGGCAAAAACACCAGCCATTTGAGTACCACATGCTTAACAAGGCATGTAACGTCCAACCACTCAGCCCATTGGCAAGAGCACCTAAAGGACACACAAAAGGGGCACAAATCTTTCCCTCCTCCTTACCTACTTTAGTCTGCCCCTGCTATACTGAGTCATTACCTCTCAGCAGCCTCCACTGATAGGGATGATGGTATAGCACAGGGTGTCCCAGGTCCTAGCAGCACATCTGCCAGCAGCACACCACCAGCTGTAGACTGTAGCCGGCAAATTTCTCTGCCCCATCTGCTGCAGTGGAAAAAAAAATACAGTACCTGCCACCCACATGCCCAGTGTCTAAATGCAAGCTTGTCAAAGCTGTTGGCTCTCCAAATTCTGCCTTTCAGCCTGGTGGATTCTGCCCCCTTCCATGAATTCGCACAATGTGCTGTAACACAATGGCAGGTTACCAGTCACTACTGCTTTTCACGTAAGGTCATTCCATCTCTCTACCATCACATGGAAGGGAATGTTCTGGCATCGTTGGGCAAGGCAGTCAGCTGTACAATCCACCTTACTGCTGACACGTGGTCCAGCAAGCATGGGCAGGGACAATATATTTCGTTCACAGCACACTGGGTAACGCTGCTTGCCACTCGGAAGGATGCAGGACAGGGCTCGGTGCTGCAGCTTGTTGTGCCCCCATGTCTCCATACAGCTGGTGGGGATAATGCCAGACCTGTGAGCTCTACCCCCTCCTCCTCCACCACCTCTATGCCCTCCTCTGTAGAATTGTCCTATGAACATCAGGTACCCCCTAAGCGTTCAAAGGACTATTCAATGAGTCAGGCTAAAAGGTGCCATGCAGTGCTTCAGCTGGTGTGTCTAGGGGACAGGAACCACACTGGACCAGAGATTCTTGCAGCTTTGCAGGGACTGGTCCAAAGGTGGTTCAAACCACGTCAGCTGGAGCCAGGAATGGTGGTGTGAGATAATGGCTCAAACCTCCTGTCCATCTTTTGACAGGGAAAGATGACACATGTGCCATGCCTGGCACATGTCCTCAATTTGGTGGTGCAGCATTTCTTAAATACGTACTCAGGGTTGGAAGATGTGCTAAAGCTGGCCAGAAGAGTCTGTAGCCATTTCAGGCGGTCATACACAGCCAGTGCTCAGTTGGCTGAAATTCAGCAGGAATTGCACCTGCTCATAAACCGCCTGATTTGTGACATGCCCACCAGATTGAACTCGACTTTGGTAATTCTGCAGTGGCTATACATGCAGCAGAGGACCGTCAACAAGTACCTGTGCAAGTACGGCATGACAACAGGCTCAGGCCGCCTATGTTTTTTTTTTCCCACACCAATGGCTACTCATTAAGGATGCATGCACTGTACTGTCACCATTTGAGGAGGCCACAAGGGTGTTGAGCTGTGACAGTTCATGCATCAGTGACACAATCCCTGTTGTGTTCCTGCTGGAGCAGACTCTTCGTGGCATTATGGACAGGGCACTGGAGGCAGAGCAGCAGGAGGAAGAGGAGGACTTTCTTTCCTCTCAAGGCCCACTTTATCCAGACACCATCATTCCTATGTCACAGAACACTAAGGAGGAGAGAGGGGAGGAGGATGAGTAGGAGGATTCTGGCACTTTCGCAGGCTTCGAAGAAGAGGAAGACATGTGTCAATCTGTAAGCGATAACTTCCAACCTCAGGATTCTTGGGAGTAGTACGTGGTTGAGAAGAGGAGGTTCCAGATGCTGTCATCCTGAGTGACCCCGAGGAGTCTGCTTCTCAAGCCTCTGCAAATTTGAGGCACATGGGCAACCTCATGCTTCAAAGCCCGTGAAAGGACCCAAGAATACATTGCATAAAGGAAATGATCATTACTGGTTGGCAACCCTCCTTGACCACCACTATAAGGGGAAGGTCTCAGAACTTATGCCATCCCCACAGAGAGTGCAGAAGATAAAATCTCTTGAGGACACGTTAAAGAGGATTTTATTGAATGTTTTTCCCAACTCCAGTAGGTTACAGTGTCGTGGAAAACGTAGTTTTGAGTCTTCTGTTGGTCAAGAGAGGAGCGTTGGAGAAGGCGTCCGCCTAAGTGATGCATTTCGTAATTTTCTTAGTCCTCGCCGCCCAGGGCTGTCAGCTTCCACATCCTATTGGCAGTGTCTGCATCACATGGTGGACGATTACCTCGGAGCCAAAACAGAGATGGAGAGCTTTCCAGTTGACGATCCACTGGTTTACTGGGTCACGAGAATAGACCACTGGCCAAACCTTACCCAGTATACTTTTGAGTTGCTGAGCTGCCCTGCATCCAGCATGCTTTCTCATTACTGATCATAGAACATGTCTGTCCACAGACTCCGTGGACCGTTTGACTTTTATAAAAATGAATCAATCCTGGATTACCAGCTATGAAACCCCTGATGCTGATGTCACTGATGAATTTTTTTTGAGATGTAGAATCTCTGCAGGACTTCAAAGCTGCCTTGCTTTGAGGGTGTTCAGTCATTTCATCTGGAAGAATGTTTTTAGTATAGGTTTCATGGGCACAATTAACACCCAAAGATCAATTTTTCAACACCTATCATATCATTGCAATTTTTTTTGCTTTCATCAAGAGCACCTCTATAGGGTCACGGTGGGAAGGCGCCACTGTCACCCAAAGGCCAATTCTTCTGCACCTGTTTGACAAGTGCATATCATTGCAATTTTTTACAGCAAGGCCAATTCTTGCTTTCATCAAGAGTACCTCTATAGGGTTACAGTGGGAAGGAGCCACCGACACCCAAAGACCAATTTTTCTGCACCTGTTTAACAGGTGCATATCATTGCAATTTTTTTTTTACAGAAAGGCCAATTCTTGCCTTCATGAAGAGCACCTCTATGGTGTTATGGTGTGAAGACCCAAAACCCAATTTTTCCGCACTTTCTGCTATCCAAAGTCAAAGTGAACCAGAATTTATGCAAAAAATCTCTAATCTTGTTCCCAGTGCACTGTGGCCTCATCATACACACTGGCTCCCCAGCTGTTGCTGAGCAAAATAAAGGCAACTTGCAGGGAAAATGTCATTTTTTTGGCTTTATAAATGCAATTATTGCTGCAGCAGATTCTAGATATGGCACAGATCTGCCACTTTACAGTTAGATTAAGGTGACCCCCCAGGCACTATATTGGAAGGAATTGTTCATTTTTATGCTTTCACTTTAAAAATCAAAAAAATCACTGCTCATTTAAAAATGAAGTTTTTTACAACCTTTTCTTTCATTGATTCATGTCACCCAAGACATGGGTAGGATTCGGACCACTATAACCATTGTATGACCTATTACTTGCATATAAGCCTTCAAAATGGGCACTTTTGATTTTTGACGTTTGGGTCCTATTGACTTTAATGGAGTTTGTTATTCGGGTCCCAACTTTCGCGGTGTTTGAAAGTTCTGGTGTGAACCGAACAGGGGTCCGTTCGGCCCATCCCTACTGCTGGGCAAAAAGGAAAGTTTGCAACAACTTTGTTTTGTGGGTGTGTGGGAGTAGCCTGGCACCGCTCAGAGAGGTATTCTGATTTGTTTAGATGAAAGCCTGGATGGCAAGAATTTATGTTATGTTTTGTTTGTTTTAAAATGCAACTCTAATAAACCTGGCTGCAAGACAGATTTTAAAGAACCTGCTGTTGTCAACTGCCTTTTTCCCAGTAGAGGCGGACTCGCGGGGCAGTTTCCAAAGAGATGGAGGATCATGAAGACCCTGCTACAAGCCATTGCGGCTCAGCGGGAAACCAACCAACAGGTCGCACAGGCCAATGCAGCTCAGCAGGAGATGAATCGCCACTTTGCAGTGGCCCTGCTGGAATTAAAGAAGGGGTTCCCAGCTCCTGTACCAGTGAAACAAAAGTTGGTAAAAGCCAGCTATTACCTGCAGAAGCTGACACCAGCAGATGATGTGGAAGCATACTTAAACACCTTTGAGAGAGTTGCAGTGCGGGAAGGTTCGCAAAAAAACAATGGGTTGGACTACTAGCCCCTTTCCTGACAGGAGAACCCCAAAAGGCCTATTTTTGACCTGGAACAAAACAAGGCTCAGGATTATGAGACATTAAAAGCGGAGATACTCGCACACCTGGGCTTCCGCATGGCAGTCCGGGCTCAACGGGTGCATCAGTGGTCCTACCACATAGACAAAACACTCCGCTCCCAAATGTTCAACCTAGTCCATCTCACGAGGAAGTGGTTGCAGCCAGAGACCTTGCCAGGCCCTCAGACCGTGGAGCGTGTGGTCATGGAATGGTATCTGCGTGCTGCTTTGAGGAAGTGGGTCAGTCATGGGGACTCCAAAACTGCAAACCAACTGGTGGACCTAGTGGAAAGGTACACTGCTGCTGAGGACTTTTTGAACCTGTCCAGGCCCCACTCCAAGGTATCCAGGGGTGAAAAATCGCCTGAAGGATCCGGTATGACTGTTCCAGGAGTCAAGGGTGTGGGAGGAAGCTACAAGTCTGTTGCCGCAGATAATGAGAATATGGGCTCAGGACCTGGAGACAGGCCAAACAGCTCAGGAAGGTCTCTGTGGCCATTTAGAGGACTGATACAGAACATATAAAATGTTATCGCTGCCATGCGTTTGGGCATATTTCTGCTAACTGTTCCCTGAATCATGAGCCCATTCACTGTAATTATGCTATTATGAATAGACGCCTTTCTCTTTTTGCACAGGTCGCATATACTGCATCACGTCAGGGTCGCATGTAAAAGCAAATGTGTGTGATTTCTGTTGATGGAAAGCCAGTCACTGCACTGCTTGACTCTGGTAGTGTTGTGACGGTAGTCAAAAGCAATTGTGTAAACCCTGCAAAATGACACTAGCACTAATCGGTCATTTGCATCCATGGGGACACTCGGACTACCAGACTGTGGTGGTTGAGATTGACACCCCTTAGGGCAGTGTGACGCATTCAGTGGGGGTGGTACCTTCACTGCTTAATGAAGCCCTAGTGGGTAGAGACTTTCCAGATTTTTGGAGGTTATGGGAAGGCACAGGGAGTCTGGCACATAGAACTCCCCTTGCTGGGGAAGCATGGGAACTCTCACCAGACCCTTTTTCCAGATGGAAGAGGAGACTGTTGGCAGGACAGAGGAAGGAAGAGACCCCCTTCCTTTTCCTGGAATGATTGGGAAGCCGGATGAGCTGGAAGACAGCTCTCAGCTTGAGGTTAACGAACAAGAGGACATCTCTAACTCTAATAGTGAGGGTGGACAGAATGTGACACCTGACTTAGAGGTCAGGAGAGAGGATCTTTGTACAGAGCAATTACGAGATGTCACCCTCATTAGAGACAGAGAGAACATTAAGATGATGGATGGGGAACCTGTGGACTTGGCCCATGGTCATATAACGGGGGGACATCTGGGTATGGAGAAGACTAGAGAGAAAATAACCCAGAGATTCTTCTGGCCCGGGATGTTTGCAGATGTCAGAGAATACTGTGAATCACACCCCGAGTGTCAAATATCTGCACCATTGCCCCATTTTCATAGTCCGCTTGTTGCCCTACCCATAATTGAAGTGTCGTTTGAGAGAATTGGCATGGATCTGGTGGGGCCAGTAGTAAAATCTGCCCAGGGCCCCCAGCACATTCTGGTAGTAATGGACTATGCGACACACTATCCTGAAGCCATACCCTTGCGGAATACCTTCGCTAAGACTATCGCCAAGGAGTTGGTCCAAGTATTTAGTCGTATGGGGATCCTAAAAGAGGTCTTAATGGATCAGGGCACCCTGTTCATGTCCAAGGTTGCTAAGGAACTGTGAAAGTTATACAAAATCTCCCATCTCCATACCTCTGTCTACCTCCCCCAAACGGATGGACTTGTGGAGCAATTTAATAAAACCCTCAAAATTATGTTGAAAAAGGTGGTTGACAAAGATGAGCGAAAATGGGATTTTTTTGGTACCATATCTCATGTTTGCCATACGAGAGGTTCCACAGGCGTCTATGGGATATTATTATTACTCTTGTATGGTAGACATCCCAGGGGACTGTGAGATGTCGCAAAAGAGACGTGGGAAGGAGAGGCCACCCCATATAGAAGCATCATAGAGCATATCTCCTTGATGCAGGATCGAATTGCAGCTGTCCTGCCCTTTGTACGGGAACACATGAAGCGAGCCCTGGAAGCCCAGAGGAGGGTTTATAATCGGGATGCCAAGACCCGGACTTTCAACCCTGGGCATAGAGTGCTGGTGCTAGTCCCCACTGTTGAATGTAAATTTCTCGCAAAGTGTCAGTGCCCCTTTGAGATATTGGAAAGAGTAGGGGAGGTAAACTACAAAGTTTACGAGCCAGGAAAAAGGAAACTGGAGCAAAGGCCCTCTGTCCATGGAAGGACAGAGAAACTTTACTGACTGTGTCTCCTCCTTAAAAGGACAGGGTACTAGTGACACCTGACGTCTCCATAACTGAGTCCTTTTCCGTAGCACAACAAAATGACGTAAAAGAGTTTGTGAGTAAAAATAGAGACTTCTTCTCCCCTTTACCCGGACTGACCTCAGTGATCCAGCATGACATAATTACAGAACCAGGTGTTCGCATAAATGTAAAGCCGTATAGAATCCCTGGGGCTAGGCGCGAAGCAGTGGCAAAATAAATCAAAAACATGTTAGAGTTGGACGTGATAGAGGAGTCCCACAGTGACTGGTTGAGCCCCATAGTGCTGGTCCCAAAGCCCAATGGCACTGTCAGGCTCTGTAATGAATTTAGGAAGTTGAATAGCATGTCCAAGCTTGATGCATACCCAGTGCCTCGGGTGGACGAACTTATAGACCGGTTGGAAGGTGCCTGGTACATAACATTCCTAGACCTAACTAAGGGCTATTGGCAGATACGCCTAACAGAGTCAGCAAAGCAGAAGACTGCCTTTTCTACCCCTGAATGTTTGTTTCAGTACAAGTGGATGCCATTTGGTTTACACGGTGCCCCTGCATCATTCCAGAGAATGATGGACAAAACACTAAGACCACATCACCCCTATGCAGCAGCCTATTAGGATGATGTTATCATCCACAGCCCCGATTGGGAGTCTCATTTGCCCCGGGTACAAGCTGTAGTGGATTCCCTTCGAAGAGTGGGACTCAGGGCCAACCCAAAGAAATGTGCCTTAGGATTAGAGGAGGCCAAAATACCTTGGCCACAATATTGGTAGCGGACTAGTTAAGCCGCAGACCAATAAAATTGAGGCATTCCAAAAATGTCCCCAACCGCTAACTAAAAAGCAAGTGCGTGCCTTCCTGGGGATCACGGGGTACTACAGGCGGTTCATACCTGACTTTGCCATCATTTCCGTCCCTCTAACAGATTTGACGAAAGGTAGAGGGTAGGTCATGGTGAAGTGGAATCCTGAGGCCGAAAAGGCATTCCAGAGGTTGAAGCAAGCCCTTTGTGCACAACCAGTGCTTGTGACCCCGGGTTTCTTAAGTGAGTTTGTCGTGCAGACCGACGCCTCTGATGTGGGACCAGGTGCTGTACTTTCCCAGATCAGAGACGATGAGGAACACCCAGTGGTCTACCTAAGCAGAAAACTGAACAGGTATGAGAGAAATTATGCCATTGTTGAAAAAGAATGCTTAGCTATCAAATGGGCCTTAGACACCCTGAAGTATTATCTATTAGGGAGACTGTTCAGGCTAGTCACTGACCATGCCCCCTGAAGTGGATGTGTGACAACAGGGAAAAGAATAGTCGAGGTGGTTCCTGACTTTACAGCCATTTAAAGTGGTTGTCAGCCCGTGGCAACCATTTTAACCTACAGGTAAGCCTATAATAAGTTGAAAATAATATAATAAGGCTTACCTGTAGGTTACCTCATATCTCCTAAACCTGCACGGTTTAGGAGATATACAGTGTACTGCCATTGCCGACGTCATTCGGCACATGCGCAGTGAAGAAACGGCCCGATGTGCAGTTTCTTCACTTCGTTCGTGCTGTGACTGGCGCCTCCCGGGGTGCATGTGCGGGAGTGATGTCACACAACTCCGGCCAGTCACAGAGCCAGATTCGCAGCCCCGGAAGGAAGAGGGGCTGAAGATGAACACTGCCTGCACAGGGGACAGGCTTTGTTTGCAGGTAAGTGACACATAATGGTCTACTATGCAATGCATAGTAGCCCATTATGCTTTTACTTTGCAGGGGGATATAGAGGAAGTAAACCCCATCAGGGTTTACTTCCTCTTTAAGTTCACATGGAGCATAGGGCGGGAAAGCTCCAAAACAATGTGAATGCCCTTTCCTGGGTCCACTGTATGGTTGGGACAGTTATGTGACGTTATCTGGGGTGAGGTGAAAGAGGGATGCTATGGGGTTGATTTACTAAAGCTGGAAAGTGCAAAAACTGGTGCAGCTGTGCATGCTAGCCAATCAGCTTCTAACCTCAGCTTGTTCAATCAAGCTTTGACAATAAAACCTTGAAGCTGATTGGTTTCTGTGTGGAGCTGCACCAAATTTTGCACTTTCAAGCTTTAGTAAATCAACCCCTATGTGTCACCTCACATACGTTCACTTGGATTGGACTAAAGCGAAGCCCGGCACGGCTTTCCCAGCCACCGTGGCAGGGCTGGTTCCAGACCGGATTTTCGGGTCCACTGGTGTTCTCTTGCAGGTGTCGTTTAAATAGACCAGGAAGAGAGCAAGCCTTTGCTCTAGCCTGGGGCTTTGAGAGTGATCGGCTTGACAGAGCTGATGCACGGAGCTTTTGTGCTGCTGGACGAAAAGGAAGGTTTGCAATAACTTTTTTTTGTGGGTGTTTGGGAGAAGCCTGGCACCGCTTACAGAGGAATCCTGACTTGTTTAGATTAGAGGCTGGATGGCAAGGATTTATGTTATGTTTTGTTTGTTTTAATATGCATCCTTTGCTCCAATAAACCTAGCTGCAAGCCAGATTTTAAAGAAACTGCTGTTTTCAACTGCCTTGTTCCCAGGAAAAGTGATCCCCACAAGAGCTAATCCCTCACAATATATACAGTATCTCACAAAAGTGAGTACACCCCTCACATTTTTGTAAATATTTTATTATATCATTTAATGTGACAACACTGAAGAAATGACACTTTGCTACAATGTAAAGTAGTGAGTGTACAGCTTGTATAACAGTGTAAATTTGCTGTCCCATCAAAATAATTCAACACACAGGCATTAATATATAAACAAAGAAATTTTAGACCGAACGTCGATCCAAATAACCTCGTTTCCTACGTATAATTTTGTTTGTTTTGTATTGTATTTAGGAACGGTAGGTCGGAGAT
>BLSH010341846.1:354703-369341 GCA_018402905.1 Glandirana rugosa | reverse complement strand
GCTCATTGACAGTGGACGGGTAGTTTCATGGGTTCATGTACAGTGGGGTACTCAGATGGGCTGGTGACATGTACTTGGGTACTTTGATGGGCAGGTGACAGTTACTCGGGCACTTTGATGGGCTGGTGACAGGTACTCGGGTACTTTGATGGGCAGGTGACAGGCATTCTGGTACTTTGATGGGCTGGTGACAGGTACTCGGGTACTTTGATGGGCAGGTGACAGGTACTCTGATGGGCTGTGACAGGTACTTTGATGGGGTGGTGACAGGTACTCTTTATTGGAAGGGGGGGAACTGACAGTAAATGGTAACAAGCTGTTACCGCTATCTCCTCCTCACACACGATCGGTGTGTGAAGAGGAGAACCCGGTAACAGCTCGTTACCACGGATTCCCGTCATTTTGTGACCGGCTGTGATTGGACACAGCCGGTCACATGGTAAAGAGCCAATATCATTGGCTCTTTACCGTGACCGGGGTTGGGCTTTGCTTGAGGGACAAGCCCGCACCCCGATCGCCACACACGAGCGGTGTGCACGCCGCTCTGTGTCTGTTGTCGGAAGTGACCGGCTGTGATAGGACACAGCCGGTCACGTGGTAAAGAGACAATTTTATTGGCTCTTTACCCCGATCACGGAAGGCCGGAGTCCCAAGGGACACAGCCGGTCCCCAATCACTGCGATGTGGGCCCCCAGGGCGAAAACAAGTGGACGTCATATGACGTCCACTTACCATGGGGAGTGTTCCTTGCCGACGTAATTGTATTCTCATTTTTTTGTGCTGCCATATGAACGTAAAGAATTCTGTCCACATATTTTTTTTTTTTTTTGCTGGCATCCACCTAGTTAGTATTCATTACACAAATAAAGTAATTGAGGTTTAAATCCAGGTAGTCTTCCTATTTATTTGGTAGTTACATTTCTGATTTTTTCTTTACTGGGAGTTCCCATCATAGCTGTGGGCATGTGAAGCCCACTCGCACCCTCCTGGAGTCTCTTCCTGGATAAGGTGCATGCTGGGTAACCAGCATGCACGTCTGGATCTCGAGTGTATGTCTCGTTGCCATAAAAATGGGCAGTGATGGAGGTAGGTCCTGCCCCGTTGTTATGGCAACATAGATAACATGTCTCTCCCCCACAAAATCGCATCATTCCCTGCCTGGATGCCCATTGACTCATGGGAAATGATGACTCACATCTCCCATGAGCCCAGGCGAGGCAGGAAGTGATGCAGAGTGCCGCGGATCAGGAAGTGGAAGATTATAGGGACCACATAGCAACAGGGAACTTGTATATAACTTTCTTTTTTCCAAAGGTGATTCATCATGCATAGAGAATTTAAAATATATAAAGATGTATTTGTGGGTGGAACTCCACTTTAAGTATCATCTTCTTTGACCAGTTTCGGACCGCCACGTGTACATTTCCTGCTGCAGAGTGGCACAATCCCCCAAATCGCCATCTATAAATGGTGGCTCGCTCGTGCACAGCTAGCGGGCGGGAGCGCGCTGCCGCTGGCGCGCTCTTGTGCCTGCCGCACTCTGCAGCAGTTTGGCCGTGGGTCCGGCAGACTCGATGTCCACCAGCTACCCGTGATTGCCTGGCAGAGAAGAAAAACGGGGAACCGCCGATGTAAACACAGCGATTCCCCGCTCTGTCAGGTGGCATGTAAGAGATCTACTGATCCCAGTCACTAGGATCAGTTAGATCTCTTATGCCCCTGGCAGCCCAGCCCCCTCACAGTTAGAACACGCCTAGGGAACACAGTTAACCCCTAGATCGCCCTCTGCAGGTTAACCCCTTCACTGCCACTGCCAACATTTACACAGTAATCAGTGGATATTTAAATTTATGATCGCTGTATAAATGTCATTGGTCCCAAAAGAGTGTCAAAAATGTCCGACATGTCCGTTGCAATATCACAGTCCCGATAAAAATCTCAGATCGCCGTCATTAATAGTAAAAAAAAAAATAGTAAAAAGGCCATAAATGAATTCTCATGGTTTGTAAACGTGGCAACTTTTGCGCAAACCAATCAATGAACGCCGATCACGATTTTTTTTACCACAAATATGAGGAAGAATATATATCAGCCAAAACTGATGAATAAATTAGTTTTTTATAATTTTTTTTTTGGATATGTATTATAGCAAAAAGTAAAAAATATTGTTTTTCAAAACTGTCGCTATTTTTTTGTTTATAGCGGTGAACAGAAGTGGTGCAGAGGTGATCAACGTCTACAGTTGAATGCAAAAGTTTAGGAACCCCTGACAATTTCCATGATTGTCATTTATAAATATTTGGGTGTTTGGATCAGCAATTTCATTTTGATCTATCAACTAACTGAAGGACACAGTAATATTTCAGTAGTGAAATGAGGTTTATTGCATTAACAGAAAATGTGCAATATGCATCAAAATGAAATTAGACAGGTGCATAAATTTGGGCACCCCAATAGAAAAATCACATCAATATTTAGTAGAGCCTCCTTTAGCAGAAATAATAACCTCTAGATGCTTCCTATAGCCTGTAATGAGTGCCTGGATTCTGGATGAATGTATTTTGGACCATTCCTCCTTACAAAACATCTCCAGTTCAGTTAGGTTTGATGGTTGCCGAGCATGGACAGCCCGCTTCAAATCACCCTACAGATGTTCAATGATATTTAGGTCTGGGACTGGAATGGCCATTCCAGAACATTGTACTTGTTCCTCTGCATAAATGCCCGAGTAGATTTTGAGCAGTGTTTTGGGTCGTTGTCTTGTTGAAATATCCAGCCCTGGCGTAACTTCAACTTTGTGACTGATTCCTCAACATTATTCTCAAGAATCTGCTGATATTGAGTGGAATCCATGTGACTCTCAACTTCAACCAGATTCCAAGTACCGGCACTGGCCACACAGCCCCACAGCATGATGGAACCTCCGCCAAATTTTACTGTGGGTAGCAAGTGTTTTTCTTGGAATGCTGTGTTCTTTTGCCGCCATGCATAACGCCCCTTGTTATGACCAAATAACTCAATCTTTGTTTCATCTGTCCACAGCACCTTATTTCAAAATGAAGCTGGCTTGTCCAAATGTGCATTTGCATACCTCAAGCGACTCCGTTTGTGGCGTGTGTGCAGAAAACCAATATAAATATATGCAATCCTGAACTTGAGTAAATAAAAACTAATATACTATGCAGCTGAACAGACTGGTCAGGTGTAACCATATAACATATAGCTAAAAACTGCAGCGCACAGTCCAATATATATAAAAAGATGAGTATCCACACCGATGATCCCTTAAATGGATGAATCTGTGATAACAGCAAACGTGCAGCCCATCACCAGTGACACCGCCACACACAGCTCCTTAACAGATCCCACCGACCCCCTGTTACGGAGGGTCAGTGTGCGCCTCTAAGTGAAACAATGTCATGACAGGACAGGAAAACCACGTGTATTGCTTCAGAACGTCACAAGCTTGTAAGCAGATCTCATACGATGATGTAGCCATTCATGAAACAGACACAATACTTCGATAGTGCAGATTGTTGTGTTTCAATTTTATTAAAATGTAGAAAGGCTACTCACATTTAGAAAGATTAAAACCGTCATGAAAAGACATAGAAAGGTTCCAGCGTCCAGCAACTAAGATGGCGCCCGCAGCTCGACTTCCCGGTCACATGTGGTGAGCGTCGCTTGGCTCAACCCTTACTATGTTCCTCACAGTGGACACCGACAGCTTATATCTCTGCGATAACTTTTTGTAGCATTCCCCTAAACCATAATGTAGAACAATCTTTGTTTTCAGGCCATTTGAGAGTTGTTTTGAGGCCCCCATGTTGCCACTCTTCAGAGGAGAGTCAAAGAGAACAACAACTTGCAATTGGCCACCTCAAATACCCTTTCTCATGATTGGATGCACCTGTCTATGAAGTTCAAGGCTTAAACACTTCACCCCCGGAAGGATTTCCCACTGTAGGACCAGAGCACTTTTTGCGATTCGGCACTGCGTCCTTTTAACTGACAATTGCGCGGTCGTGCAATGTTGTACCCAAACAAAATTTGAGTCCTTTTTTTCCCCACAAATAGAGTTTCTTTTGGTGGTATTTGGTCACCTCTGCGTTATTTCTGATTACCGCTATAAACAAAAAAAGAGCAACAATTTTGCAAAGAAAACCAATATTCCTTACTTTTTGCTAAAATACAAATCCAAAAAAAAAATATAAAAAAAAAACAAATTTATTCATCTGTTTTGGCCAATTTATATTCTTCCTCATATATTTTAAAAAAATCACAATCGGCGTTTATTGATTAGTTTGCGCAAAAAACCTTAGTTAGACTTAGTTGGGACAGTATTTCTATAAGCCTTTCAGGACAGAACCATGGAGAGAGCGCAGCTCCACCTCTTCACAGGAAACACTGCCATGTCACGCCCCTTTAAAAGCGTCAGCTTCCACCATGCCGTCAGTCAAACGTCGCTATTCCTCCGACATGCTGGAAAACATAAACACATCTCATGCCCCAGGTTAGTCAACAACTTATAAACACCTAGGGAGGGAAGTAGCTGCTGTCCTGAAAGGCTAATAGAAATACCATCACCGGTAAGTCTAACTAAGGTTTTTCTCCCTCGCCTTTCAGGACAGCACCATGGAGATGATAACCGAGCACTTACTTCAGGGTGGGACAACAGCTTGCAGAACCTTCCTGCCAAAGGATTGATCCGTTGCCGTCAAAAGATCCAGTCTATAGTGTTTTATGAACGTGGAGTAGCTGGACCACGTGGCGGCTTTGCAGATTTGCTCTGGCGAAGCTCCCGCTCTCTCTGCCCAAGATGCTGCCACTGCCCTTGTAGAATGAGGCTTAATAACCTCTGGAGGTTCCTTCCCTACTGCTTGGTATGCCGCTCTGATGGCCTGTTTCAGCCACCTACCCAAAGTGCCTTTGGATGCCCTTTCCCCTTTACATGTTCCGAAAGTTAGGACAAAAAGGGAGGATGGCTTCCTAAATGGCTCCGTTACCTCAAAATACTTCAACAGACACCTCTTCACATCCAGGGTATGAAAGGCTTCCTCTTTCGGAACTGATGGCGCTGGACAAAATGTTGGAAGGATGATCTCCTGAGTCCGATGAAATGCAGAAGCTACCTTTGGAACCGGGATCTGTCCTCAAGGCAAGTCTATCCGGAAAACATTTTAAAAAAGGTTCTTTGCTAGACAGCACCTGCATCTCGCTAATCCTCTGAGCTGAGGTAACTGCCACCAACAAAACAGTCTGTAACATAAGATGTTTAAGCTCCACCTGGTCTTCTTTCCGTAGGGAGAAGAATTTTGGCACCTTGGCATTGCCCTGGTTTGTGAATAGGTCCACACTGGGTTGTCCCCACTATTAATTAAAAGGCTTTCTGATTTAAGACCCACTCTGATTCCCTTACTCTTCTCCACTCAGGATAGTATTTGAAAGGTCAGTTCTAACAAGAGCTTGCTTCTTGTTCCGCTTTGCTTTGTTAGATACAGGACTGTTGTCGTGTTGTCTGAAAAAAATCTCAACTTGATGCCCCTCTAAAAATCTTTGGAAAGTCATTAGACCTAGGGGGACTGCCTTCAACTCTCTCCAGTTGGAAGATCTCCTCTTTTCCATCCTGGACCATTCGCCCTGGGCTGTGTATTCCCTTAGGTGCGCTCCCCAACCCCAGGCACTTGCGTCTATTGTAAGATGCTGGGTTGGCCAAAATCGCCAAGGTAAGCCCTTGATCAGATTCCCCTGATCCCTCCACCACCAAAGGGATCTCTTTGCTTTTGCACTTAGCTTTATCTTCTTGCTTAGGGGTTCCTGATGGGACCATTTTCGAAAAATATCCCAATGCAACCTGCGAGCATGCAATCTCGCCCATTGCACTGCTGGAATTGCGGTTGTGAACAAGCCTGGGATTGACATTGCTTCCCGCACAGACATCTCCTGGTTCCCCTGTCCTTTCTTCATGGCTACCTGAATTTTCTCCAGTTTCTCTTCCGGGAGAAAAATCCTTTGACTTATCGAATCTACTTCGTAGCCCAGGAATCAAATCCATTGTGTGGGCACCAGATTTGAATTTTGATGGTTTATCAGCCAACCCAATTTGCTCAGATGGTTCTGTGTTATCCTTGGATTCTCCTGTAACTCTTGCTCCGACTCTGCAAAAAGCAGCAAGTCATCCAGGTAGGGAATGATGGCGACTCCCCTTAGCCTTAGGGGCTCTAGTGCTTCCGCCAGCACCTTCCTGAATATCCTCGGTGATGAGGAAAGGCCAAATGGTAGGGCCCTGAATTGAAGGTGAACTACCCCTGCTCAATTGTCTACTGATAGTCGCAGAAATTTCTGAGACTTTTCCGCTATGGGGATATGTAAATATGCATCCAGGAGATCTATTGAACTCATGAAATAATTGCAGGTGAGCAGATTCTTGACCGAGAAAATTGTGTCCATCCTGAACTTCTTGTACCTTATTGCTTTATTTAGGATCATTAAGTTTAGAATAAACCGAAATTTCCCAGACGGCTTCCTCACCAAAAAGATGTGGGAATAACATCCCTCTGCATCATTTCCTCCAAAAGGAACGTCATGGCCAGGGCTTTTTCTTGATCCCGGATCTCTGTCAAGTAGAAACGATGTGGAGGCCGCCGAAAAAATTCCAGTACGTATCCTTGTTTGATTATGTTCAGCACAAACGAGTTTACTGTTATCTCCCTCCAGGCTGGAAGAAACGCCTGAAGCCTTCCTCCTACTGGGAGATGGTCGTCACTGCTTTTTGTCTCCTGGATCAGGAGCTCTGAACAGCACTCCCCCTCAACCCCCTTCCTCTTGGAGGGGTCCAAGACCTCTTTTGCTTCTGATCCTTTTCCTTATAGGATTGCTGAAAAGGACAAAAATTCTTCCTTGTTTGGATTGCCTTTTTCTTTTGCGGAAATGCCTTTATCTTGTTTACAGTCCGATCCAGAACAGACTCTAATTCTGGACCGAACAGAAGGCCCCCTGTAAAGGGAATTCCACACAGCTTGATCTTTGAGGGTGTGTCCCCTGACCAAGTCTTGAGCCATATGGCCCTTCTGGCCAAATTGATCAGAGCTGAACATCTGGTTGTCATTCGTACTGACTCAGCCGAAGCGTCCGCCATGTACCTTACCCCTTTGAGAAGTGTAGGGAAAGAAGTCCTTTCTGGAAGTACCAGTCTTCACATGCCTCTTCAGTTTTTCCAGTCATGATTCCAAATTCATGGCAACAACTGTTGAAGCCATAGCCGCTTTCAAATTGGATAGAGAGGAATCCCATGCCTTTTTCAATAGGGAGTCCTATGAAAAGGCTGCGTCAATCTTGGGTCTTTTATTCCAGACGCAGGCTTCATCTTCCTCAAATGGAAACCTTCTCCTAAGAGAAAAAAATTGACTCCGGGTCTCTCCATTCTTTTTTAATGTTTTCCGTGAGTACTTTATGCACTGGAAAAACCCTCTATTTTGTTTCTTCCAGGCCCTGGTACATCTTATCATGGATAGATAAAGGCATTTTTTCCTCCTGCATCTCCAAAGTGGTATAAACTGCCTTCAGAAGGTCTTCCGCCTCCTCTAGGGAAAGTTTGTAGAGCGACACCCTAGTGTCCTCCTCAAACTCCTCCTCCTCAGAATCTATGACCGAGGGTGGGTTATTTTCCCTCTCTTCCTCCGACTCCTATTCTTCCAACTGGGAAGTAGAAGGATGAGGTTCAGGATGGGAGCCCTTAGACCGGGAAGATCCCTGCTTGTGAATCATGGATCTTACTGACCCCAAAGTCTCCGCCAGCTCTTTCCTGACAGAAGAAAGGAGCTCTCTGCATGAAGTTTCTTCCTTCACTAAACCTGCAGGAGGGGCATTTCTTCCCTGACACTCTCCCAGGCTTGGCAGAAACTTTTCCCTGGAAAACACAAAAAAACCCCAACAACTCAGTAAACCCCTCACTGAGATAAGTTACACAAAAACAGGAGAGAGTCCCAGCACCACAAATGGCTTCCTCATCCTTGCTGAACTATACACCTGGACAGACAGCTGCAAGCTTCCATAGGAAAGGTAAGTGAAACAAACAAAACCACCCAGTGAGTAAAGAAGAGATGCCTCTGCACCTCTCTTACCTGGGTCTGACAAGGGTCCCATGCACCTGCATCTGCCGCCTCCATGGTCTGCACCTCCATCGCAGCTCCGCGGTGCACACACTGCTGCCTCTTAAATATACTCCTTCCGGCTTCCCTGCTGTGAGGGGCCGGAAGGAAGCCCTTGTCAGACGACCAGCCTCGTTCCCCTGCCTCTCCAGCGGCCGATACGACTTGCCATCACTCCCCCCGGAAGTCCTGCCCCCGGACACAACGTCACCCGCCGGCTGGGATCCGGATTTGACATGCCAATCCTGGCATGCACAACACACCACCCGTGGCCTCCGAACGCTCGATGCGGGAACAATCGACCGGACTATCGCTCCTGTGAGCCGGCAAGGAAGGAGACACCGGAGCAGTCCTCCACTCATGCTGGGAGGGTGCTGGGCTGGCCAGAGAACTTAGCAGAAAGGTACCATCACTCCCTCACCCAGGACAGGTCCTGAAAGAGTGCAGCCCCTTTTGGTCCCCCAAGCAGTGCTTCCACCATGTCGGAGGAAACACCAAGACTGACGAAATGGTGGAAGCTGATGCTTTTAAAGGGGCGTGACATGGCAGTGTTTCCTGTGAAGAGGTGGAGCTGCTCTCTCTCCATGGTGCTGTCCTGAAAGGCGAGGGAGAAAGTTGCCATATTTACAAACCATGAGACTTAATTTATGGCGTTTTTACATTTTTTTTTTTACTAGTAATGGCGGTGATCTGTGATTTTTAGCGGGACTTTGATATTGGGGCGGACATGTCAGACATTTTGTACACTTTTTTGGTACCAATGACATTTATACAGCGATCAGAAATTTAAATATCCACTGATTACTGTATAAATGTCATTGGCAATGAAGGGGTTAACCTGCATGAGGAGATCTAGGGGTTAACTGTGTTCCCTAGGCGTGTTCTAACTGTGAGGGGGCTGGGCTGCTATGGGCATAAGAGATCTAACTGATCCCAGTGACAGGGATCAGTAGATCTCTTACATGCCGCCTGTCAGAACGGGGAACTGCCGTGTTTACTTTGGCGGTTCCCCGTTCTTTCCCTCTGGCAGCTCATCGCGCCTCACCGGTGGACATTCCTCCAGAGTGCGCCAGGCACGAGAGTGCGCCGCCTCCGGCGCGCTCCCGCCCTCTAGCTGCGCGTGCTCGAATCGCCACTTATTTACGGCGACAATGTGGACGCATGAAATCTGTCACTAATGAAGAAACATCAGTGGCCGTCCTAGCTTCATTCAGCAAGAGCCCACAGCATAGCACTCGCCGCATGTCACTGGAGAGTGGCATTAGTCGAACATCCCTTCGGCGGATATTAGCTACTCACAAATGGCACCCTTACAAACTCCAGCTACTGCAGCATCCCAACAAGGATTACCCAGATCGGCCCACTGAATTTGCAGAATGGGCAAAACAAAAATTGGAACAGGACCCTCAGTTTACGCAGAAGATTTTGTTCAGTGATGAGGCAAACTTTTATGTGAATGGTGAAGTTAACAAAAAAAAAACACCGCTATTGGTCTGACACTAACCCACATTCGATAGATCCTTCCAAGACTGTTGGAACCAAAAAATTGATGGTATGGTGTGGTATATGGGGTACAAAGATAGTGGGGCCATTCTTTATCAATGGAAACCTCAAGGCCACTGGATATGCGAAATTGCTACATGATGATGTGTTTCCCTCTTTATGCACTGAAACTGGCACGTTCCCTGAGTTTTTCCAGCAAGATGGTGTACCACCACATTATGGGTGTCAGGTCCGAGCATTCCTAGATGAACAGTTTCCTGGAAAGTGGATTGGTCGTCGTGGGCCAGTTAAATGGCCCCCAAGGTCTCCAGATCTGAAACCCTTAGACTTTTATCTTTGGGGTCATCTGAAGGCAATTGTCTATGCTGTGAAGATACGAGATGTGCAGCACCTGAAACTAAGGATACTGGAAGCCTGTGCTAGCATTTCTCCTGCGGTGTTGCTATCAGTGTGTGAAGAGTGGGAGAAGAGGGTTGCATTGACAATCCAACACAATGGGCAGCACATTGAACATATTTTATAAGTGGTCAGAAACTTGTAAATAACTCATGAAAGAATTACGTTATGTTAAAACCAAACACACCATTGTTTTTCTTGTGAAATTCCCAATAAGTTTGATGTGTCACATAACCCTCTTCCTATTGAAAAAACAAAAGTTGGATTCAAAATGGCCAACTTCAAAATGGCCACCATGGTCACCACCCATCTTGAAAAGTTTCCCCCCTCACATATACTAATGTGCCACAAACAGGAAGTTAATATCACCAACCATTCCCATTTTATTAAGGTGTATCCATATAAATGGCCCACCCTGTATATCATGAGTGGGCATCAATAGTAACATTCTTTACATACATTTTCTAGTTAACTTCTATACATAATTATATTTTGAAGGCCCTAGGCCATATATAAACAGTCTTAGGTGGAAATGATTTGACCAGGATCATGGCTGTGGTGCAGCTGTGATTGTGGTGTAATTGTGTTCGGCGTGCAATGTCCTTTCCTATAAAAATGATCCCAGTGGCTCTCCAGTTGGCCAACAAATTCTACAGGGGGCACCTCCTCTAAAACCACCCACCATCCTTCCTGGGCTCACACAATAAAATGGGGATCAAGGGAACAATGCAACCTGATGTGGTAGAAGGATACTGAAGAGTGGGAGAATGTTCCTTTCCGCAAACTCTTCTGTGGTGTAATAAACCAGAAGCAACAATGATTGTATCACTTTGGTTTAGTTATTTTTTTTATTAGTCATCACCAGCTATTTAACAAACCAAAGTAAACAATATTGTTTGTATTGCTTGTTTTAGAGTTGTAAGGAATGAACAGAGGAAATGCACATATGAACATTATGCCTGCATGTATTATCTATGTGTCATGCATTGAGATATGTTTTATATTACAAGGTGCCTTACTGATAAGCGGCCCTCCAGTTAATCTATTAGTTTCAACATCTTGGACTAGATGCATTTGTCTTTATATGTAGGCATCATGGACAGTTCCTGGGAAGCTAGTTACCACATTTTGGATTAACATTTGCACATTATACACAACTTAGATGTTAAGTGAGTGGTAAACCTTCTGGTTATGGTATATGTGCTCTTTTACAGATGGAGCAAAAAAAAAAGTACATGAGTGCAATCTATTACCCATATCATTTGGAATACCAGATATCCCAAAGAAATCATTCTTAATTTGATCCCACTCATAATGTGTGGTAGGCATGTACATATATGGTGCTGTGCAAATGTTTTAGGCAGGTGTGAAGAAATGCAAAGTAAGAATGTTTTCAAAAATATATATTTAAATTATTTTTTATCAATTTGCAAAGTGAGCGAATAGAAAAAAAAAAAGCCAAATCAATATTTGGTGTGAATACCCTTTAGCTTCAAACCAGCATCAATTCTTACACTTGCACACTTTGTACACTTGCACAAAGTCAGGGATTTTGTAGGATTAGTGTCAGGTGTATGATTAACCAATTATACCAAGCAGGTGCTAATGATCATCAATGTCATATGTATGATGAAGCGCAGTTGTTAACTGAGACAGAAACAGCTGTGTTGCAGGTATAAAACTGGATGAGGGACAGCCAAACTCTGCTAAGATGAGGTTGGTGAAGATAGCTTCATGCCACAGGTCATATAGAATGGCAAGAATGAGCACAGAAACAAGAAGCAATGTAGTTATACTGAATCAGCAAGGTCTCTCCCAGGCAAAGATTTTCAAAGCAGACTGGGGCAGAAAGGGGCAACATTGAGGACTGTAGATGAAGGTTGCCCAAAGAAAAAATGTAGCAGATGAAAGACACATCATGCTTATTTCCCTTTGACATCTGAAAATGCCCACCAGTGCCATTAGCACAGAACTGGCAGAAACTAGTCAGAACCAGGTACAGCCAACTACTGTGTGGAGAATTCTAGCCAGAAGTGGTCTTCATGAAAGGATTGTGGCCAAAAGTTCATACCTCCAATGTGGAAACAAGGCTAAGTGAGTCAACTATGCATGAAAACATAGGAACAGGGGTGCAGAAAAATGGCAGCAAGTGCTCTGGACTGATGAATCAAAGTTTTAAATATTTAGCTGTATGAGGAGGCAGTTTGTTTGCTGACGGGCTGGAGAGTGGTACAATAATGAGTGTCTGCAGGCAACAGTTAAGCATGGTGGAGGTTACTTGCAAGTTCAGGGGTTGCATTTCTGCAAATTG
Source organism: Glandirana rugosa (assembly GCA_018402905.1). NCBI lineage: Eukaryota > Metazoa > Chordata > Amphibia > Anura > Ranidae > Glandirana > Glandirana rugosa. Next base: position 356,981 of record BLSH010341846.1, on the reverse strand, counting down.
AGTTGGAGATTTGGTCAGGATCAATAGTGCCCTCAATGCTGAGAAATACAGATACTTTTCCATAATGCCATACCATGAGGGTACACACTATGTGGCACTCTCCTTTGTTTCACCATATGTATACAATTTGAGCTATCTGATGTTTTGGGATTTGATGTCCAGTATTGTGACAAACTGCAATTTTGCCTGTGCATGAGAGTGCAAAGCATTAAGAGCTGGTGAGTTTTTGTCCATGTGGGGAGAGGTCAGCACTCTTTCCACTCAATCTATGACGTGGTGTGGTGGGATGAAGAATCGTTTGTCAGTCTGTCATCTGCCTGCTTATATCAGGATAATATAGAACTGAGCTTACATGGATTCCTGTGTTGTCTTGCTAAATGAACTCTGACACATTCTATCACTAGGTGTATCATTGCCTAAGCTTTTATTATCTATTTATTACATCTGAGTGCTGCTTTTTTTACTATTTTTTGTAGTAAAGTGGATTCAGTTATTTATGTATATAGTAGCTGCTGTTTCAATCTAAAAAGATTTATCAAACTGTTTAGTTCTTTGGCGCGGTGTGAGGGATTGTAATATTGGGCAGCTTATGAGATGCCAGTAGAGTGCTTAAATATTGCATGCCTAGACCACTACTTATTTAACGCATTTATTTATTTACTTCAGTGAATTGACTTAAACGCTATTCTATGCGGTACTTACCGAGCGTTTTTGCTTCTTGAGGTAAATACCACATAAAGGGATAGTGAATTGACGTTTTGAATATCACATGTGATATTTGGAAAAAATGTATCATGTGACCCAAATATCGCATGCAATACCGTACTTTAGAGAATTATGCCCAGTAAGAGTAACAAAACAATGTTGCTGTTATGGGCCAGGGTACCCAAACTGAGAGAGATCACACACACAGTCCAGGAAGTTATATAGGTTCTTGTATATTTTAATATAATTAACAGAAGTAAATACAATTACACTTCCGGCTCTGGCGCCGTATGCACTAGCTGCTCTCCTCAGCAGCTCCCGCCGGGCGGCAGAAAATCAGCCTAAAAATCGGCCCAATTCACCTTCGGATCAGGATCCAACCAACATCCAGCTCCTCCACACCAACCTAGTCACTCATTCCAGGCCGGGACCCGCGCTCCGTAACTCCGGACCGCGTCCCCGAAAATCGAGGCCGCGGCTCCGGCCTAACACGGAAGATGCGGCACAAAAGGAGCCTAAAATCGGCCCAGAGCGACATCGGATTGGAATCCACCCACCAGCCAGTGCCTCCACACCAATCTAGCCACCCACTCCAGGCCGGGACCCGCGCTCCGAAAATCCGGACCGCCTCCCCGAAAATCGAGGCCGCGGCTCCGGCCTAGCACGGAGGAAGCGGCGCATCAGACGGAACGGGGGCACGGAGCTGCCCGCTACAAACGGCCGCGCGCGGATGACTCAGCAGCCCAGTATTCTTCCTCACATCTCCTGAGGCATCCCGGGATCCGCCCACAGCTCCTTCACCCGCAGCCCATAACTTGAGCCCACGGCTTCGGCCTATAACCGCGACTACACTGCAACAGCGCTACCCGGCCCTGACATAAAGCTGGACCACAAGATCACCCTGTTACCGGTCCCCCGTGGCACACACTCACCTTCTTAGGAGCGGGGTTCTGCCTACTTCCCGCTAGTTGACCCCCTGACAGCAACGCCTGGAAAATTGAGGTCGCGGCTACGACCTAGTCCTGAAGACCCAGCAGCCACAGCCCATCTTAACGATTTAACCTGCACCATTAGCGACTGCTCCCTCCGGGTGCGACCTCCCGAAGAGAGCGTGCAGTGACAAGCAAGGCCTACTAGCACCAGTGCTTTCACGGTATCGGCTTATATACACTAGGCCTACTGTCCGTCAAGTACCTGGCTCCATCTTGCTACAATGGAGAAATTCCTAGAAAAACAAGCCTCACGGTCAGTGACACCGGTCAACACAGAACTTAGTTCTATTGCCTCGTCATGCTTCACAGCAAATGTCACACCGCAACTCACGCTCCCCAGAGACACCCTCCCCACAACAGCTACGTCAATAGACTGTAAGATGCCGACGAAGATACCACCCTCTATCATCCCGGCGGTGTCGAACCCGATACAGCCGTCACGAAGGACCTGACCGCTATACACCCGGTGAGCGAACACCCCCTGGTCATAGGTATAGTCTTAAGGGAACCCTCAGATAACTGCATCGACAACACCCCTCCCACAGAGACCCCTCGCACTCAACGCCACACTGTAAACGACA
>BLSH010341846.1:326436-349911 GCA_018402905.1 Glandirana rugosa | reverse complement strand
TCAGGTGGGCTTCAGGTCCGATTATATTTCCAACTCCAGTCACTTTCAAGGGTAACAAACTCGCCATATGTTTAGATCCAACTAACCCTTGCGTACCAAGGAACACATACCCTCACATCGATCCAAAAGGCCATAGACTTTCTCAAGACGTCCCAGGGTTGAAGTAGAACTCTATTCCATCGTCATTATTTCCCGTAGGTAAATGCCTTCTTATCCAGCATCACAAAACCCACCAACTCTAGACATAATTCAAACAGGAACATCTTATTACTCTAGTAAAGAAAAGACTAGACCCCTTACCTCCCCGAGTATAACCATCAGGTCAAAAACTCTTACCGGGCAGCCCGGTGATCTTCCGTCCTCTCGCAGGTGATCTCATTATTCTACAAGGACAAACTTAATACAGATCTCAACCACCCAAAACACTACGACCTATTCTTCCGTAAATGGATGCCCTTTATTACTGCTACCTTATCTCAAGATGAAGTTGGGACCCTGCAGAACTCTTTCAGATACCGGAAAACCTAGCTACACTCCCATACACAAGGAACCATGCGTTCCCAATCAACCTAGATTTGTATACCGCTCAAACAATGGGAACTTTCACTGACCTCAACCTTTATATTAGCCTGGACTTCGGGTGGACTACCCCCCCCCCCCCTCTTCTCCCCCCCCTCCCTTTCTCACTCTCCCTCTTAATCTCCAAGTTTCTGACACCTTTATGATGTACAGGGAGATCCATCCAATCTATTATTTGCAGTACCTACGGTTCTTATGATACCCATATCCTGCTATCCTAAGATTATCAATGTTGTTACCTATTATCTACCTTGTATTTCTACGGCTCAGATGGATCTTTGCCTGTACTCTGATACATTGTCATGTTTATATACAATCAATAAAATCTCTTTGAAAAAAAAAAAAAATACAATTAGTCGTTTCAGGCAGTATTATACAATAGCACACTGTGGTCTTTACTAAAACCTAGAGAGTGCAAAATCTGGTATAGCTGTGCATGGTAACCAATGAGCTTCTAACTTCAGCTTGTTTAGTTAAGCTCTGACAAACAAATCTGGAAGCCAATTGGTTTGTATTCCTGTGGGTGTTCCTATAGCTGTAAAGGAACAGTTATTAATGGCACTGTGTTGCAGCTGTAGTAGACTCAATAAGACACAGTGGGGGAGATTTACTAAAACTGGTGTATTCAAAATCTGGGGCAGCTGTGCATGGTAGCCAATCAGCTTCTAACTTCAGCTTGATCAGTTAAACTTTGACAGTAAAACCTAAAAGTGGATTTGTTTTTATGCACAGCTGCACCAAATTTTGCATGCTCCAGCTTTAGTAAATAACCCACAGTATTACAGCAGGGAGTACTCACAGTGGTGCAATATTGCATCAGCAGACTACTCGGCAATAGCTCAATTTAGCAGCGGTACTTCATTCAGCAACATTATTGCAGTAAGGCAGTAATCCGCGTATAGCCTAATTGACCAAAGGACGGCTTCTGATAGTGGGGTGGTTGTCTGGATCACATTATAGTGGCTTTTCTGTGCTGTTAGGGGGGTCTTCCAGAAGCTACTCCTGGAATTACAATGTAGCGTGAGCACCAGCGATGTTTCTGCACTATCCCTCCTTGAACAGGAACTTCTCTCTGCGCTAAAGCTTTCCCTAGCAAGCGTAGTCTCTGTCTCTGACCTATGCACTTTCTCAAAGCATACCAAACCGAGCTGGGGAAATACCATTATTTAGTTCAATCTGTATTTAATTGGAGATTAGGTGGTGATAATACGGAAGAAAGCATATAATGTAGATATATACAGTGGATATGGATAATCATACCATGCATAAATAATGGATACAGTTCAGAAATATTGCATCTGGATAGGAGGTGAGAGATGTGAAAAGTTACATTTGTACTAGGATATATAAGATAGCAGATTGTAACATTTCAAAAACAAACAAGTCTGGTTAAACCTCATCCCATGCATGTTGATTCGGAAAGTCACGGATGTGATGTTGATGGTTTGCAAGGATAGCAAGGCGCCATAGAGCATCTAGGTATATTCTGAGAGGAAGAGAGAAAGGATAGTACAAATGGGGAGAAGGGAGTGGGGGAGACAGGTACTCCATCGCCGTTCTACAGAAGTGAGAGAATATTAATCAGTAAACTCAATCTTGGAATGCCGATGAGAGATGGAACATGGACCACGAAGCCCTGGTTTTCTTAAATTGTTCAGATCTATCAGTTTCCTGTGACAGCCGGCTCTCCAGGCTGGGCACTATTATTTAAAAAGGGTTGCCCCAACCAAGATGGCTGCCAAAGATCACCAGAGGTTGCAGTGTCCAATCAGATGTCTGCTGCCTCTGAAGCACCTACGCAGCCTGCAAAAGAACAATGTTCCTCTAAGCCAGGTGTCCCCAACCCCCGGGCCGCAGCTCGGTACCAGTACGTGGCTCGTTGGACGCCGGGCTGCACTGCCACTGGCTGGAGCTACATTGGCAGCCAGTGGCAGGAGGGGTGTTCACTTTCCCAGGGCTCCGGTATGTCAGACCAAGGAAAGACAGCGTAAGTACTGCCTGCTCTGACGCTGCTATACACATAGGAAGGATAAAAGTCTCCTTCAGTGAGGATTGGAGGGGGAGCCGGAAGGATGAGCAGGCATCTGGCCCCACGCACACAGCCAGGCCTCTATGTGAGCATCTGGTGGCAGGTTATGGGTGGCAAGTGGCACACTGCATGTGGCTGCAGGCTATAGGTGGCAAGTGGCACACTGCATCTGGTGGCAAGCTGTGGGTGGCAAGTAATATGCTGCATTTGGTGGCAGACAACGGTGGCAAATGACACACTGCATCTGGTGGCAGACAACAGTGGCTAGTAATACGCTGCATCTGGTGGCAGGCAAATGTGACACACTGCATCTGGTGGTAGGCAACAGTGGCACACTGCATCTGGTGGCAGGTGATGGTGGCAAGCTGCATCTGGTGGCAGGCTGCATTTGGTGGAAGGCTACACCTGGCAATTGACAAGCTCAGGGCTCCCACTGATTCTACATTATAGTGAGTTGAACTATTTTATTATATATTACAATGTAGTAATAGAAATAATGTGATTCAATCATCCTGACACCAAATAAAGCATGGTGATAGCACGATTTAAGTGCCATGATGATTTAACACCAGCCATTCGCCTAACAAATCACCCACTGCTGAATTCCCCTGTCAACCCCCCCCACCCCCACCCCCACTAAACCTTATCAAACCCCCCCCCCCCCCAGGTCCTTGACCACATTTTCTTCCATGAAACCGGTCCCCCATGTCAAAAAGGTTGGGAACTGCTGCTCTAGGCCTCCGCTCCATCTGTACAGTGAACCAATGCCATCTACAGGATGGAGAACAAACTGCACCTGCCTTACTTCTTGTCTTATTGGCTAGGGATAGGTACAAGGTAACACACCAGTCATGAAACTAACAGTAAAATTATCTCTTTACTGTACTGTGGTGCACAGTATTATAGTGTCTCTCTTTAACCACTTACTGACAACCCGCCGTCATTATACGGCGATACTTTGCCGTGGAATACCGTTGTTATGGTAGCAGATAGCTACCAAAACTCCGGTATCGTTTTTACAGCAGACTGTCCGCTTTCAGATAAAAGTGGTCTCTGCGATGGATTCGCAGCGAGATCACTTTTATCGGGGGCGGGAGAGGCACCACCCCCCTCCCGCCACTTTCCGGTCGTCTCCGCCCCTTACCAGATCCGACGGTAGTGGCTGAGACGTTCGGGTCCGTTCCCCTCACTGTCTGGAAGTGAGGGCAAGATGGCGCCCACTTGGCTCCATGGCATTGAAGCGTGGAAGCGACGTCAAACAGCACTTCCGCCCAATGCTCTTAAAGGAGAACATTTTTTTTTGCATGTTAGTGTAAATATGTGATCTGAGGTCTTTTTGACTCTAGATCTCATATTTAAGAGGTCCTGCCATACATTTTTTTCTATTACAAGGAATGTTGTAATAGGAATAAAAGTGACCCAAATTATTTTTTTAAAAAGGACAGAGTAAAAATAAAAAGTAAAATAAATAAGAAAAAAAAAATTTAAAGCGCCTCGTCCCGCCGAGCTCATGCGCAGAAGTGAACACGTACGTAAGTCCCACCCGCTTATGAAAACGGTGTACAAACCACACATGTGAGGTATCGCCACAATCGGTAGAGTGAGAGCAATAATTCTAGCACTAGACATCCTCTGCAACTCAAACCTGGTAACCTATAGAAATTTTTAAACTTCGCCGATGGAGATTTTTAAGTGACAAAGTTTGTCACCATTCCAGGAGCAGGCTCAATTTTTAAGCATGACATGTTGGATATCAATTTACTCTGCATAACATTATCTTTCACAATATAGAAAAATTGGGTGAACTTTACTGTTGTCTTAGGCTTTAATTCAAACAAGTGAATTTTTTTCTCCAAAAAATTGCTCTTTTAAGACTGTTGCGCAAATACAGTGTGACAAAGTTTGCAACGACCGCCATTTTATTCTCTAGGCCCGTGTTAGAAAAAATATATATATATAATGTTTGGGGTTTCTAAGTAATTTTCTAGCAAAAAAACTTATTTCAACTTGTAAACACCAAATCTCACAAAGAGGCTCAGCCCTTAACCACTTCAGCCCCGGAAGTATTCCCCCCTTTCGGACCAGAGCACTTTTTGCGATTTGGCACTGCGTCGCTTTAACTGACAATTGCGCGGTCATGCAATGTTGTACCCAAACAAAATTGGCGTCCTTTTTTCCCCACAAATAGAGCTTTCTTTTGGTGGTTTGATCACCTCTGCGGTATTTATTTTTTGCGCTATAAACAAAAAAAGTGCAACAATTTTGAAAAAATATTTCTTACTTTTTGCTAAGATACAAATCCAAAGAAAAAATGTATTCATCAGTTTTGGCTGATATATATACTTCCTCATATTTTTGGTAAAAGAAAATCGCAATTGGCGCATATTGATTGGTTTGTACAAAAGTTTCCATGTTTACAAACGATGAGAATTAATTTATGGAGTTTTTATTATTTTTTACTAGTAATGGCGGCGATCTGCAATTTTTATTGGTACTGCGACATTGCGGCGGACATGTCGGACACTTGTGACACTTTTTTGGGACCACTGGCATTTATACAGCGATCAGTGCTATGAAAATGCAAGGATTACTGTGTAAATGTCACTGGCAGGGAAGAGGTTAACACTAGGGGGAGATCAAAAAGTTAACTGTGTTCCCTGAGAGGTGTGACTAACTGGACTGAGGGCTGAGTGGGGGAAGAGAGTGATCACTGCTCCCATATACAGGAAGTATGCAATCACACTCCTTCTGCCCTGTCAGAACGGAGATCCGAGTGTTTACATACACAGATCCCATTCTTTCACTGCGGGGGAGCGATCGCAGGTAGCTGGCAGACATCGAATCCGCCCTACCCTCCCCCTGGCTCCCCCGATACTCATGCACGTTCACAATCCACGATCTCGCAGCCGCCGTCAGGTGACGGTGGTTTGCGATTTCGAGCCAAGTTGCCTCCATCAGATGACGGCGATCGGCAACTGGTTAAGTGGTTAACTACAGTGTACACTGGTCAGTGCAAATTTTCTCTGTCACTGTTATTTGTTCCATTTAACCTTTGGTGGGATAATTTGTTCAGAAACAGATTTCTAATGAGCATCTAAGACACTCTTTATGAATTCCCTTGTGTGTTTCTAAACCTTTCAGTAAGTTATTTACATATTCTTCTGATTTCCATGCATCCTCTTTTTTCCCATGCAACCCACTTACTGGAGCCCACAGAACCACTCCAGCACGTAGGTCACTAGTGGCATTACAGGAGTAAAATGTGTCAATTTTAAATTCTTTCTTGTCTTTTACTTGCTTTGGAGATACTGGATAAAAAAAAAAAACAATGGTAGGTTTTTTGAGTGGAAGATCAATTACATTTTGTACTAATATAGCCTAATGACTTTAAATTATTTTGACTATTTGAATGGATATATCCATGGAGAGACTGGTTTGTAACATAACATCATTTCCATTTAATGCAGATTTCTGCGTGTCATTTCACCTTAGATCTTTCAAAAAAGGGATTTGGCAACAGAGGGGTTAATGGGGCTATTAGAGAGGAGGAACGCCACTATACAGGAATGACTACTGATGAGGTCCTAGTAATGAAATGCATTGCATTGAGTTTAAGTACATCATCTCATTACGTTCTAAGAAGGAGGAAGCAAGCAACAGATCTGGAACAAGATCTGGAGCAGCCAGTGTGTTCCAACTAAACATGCTTGAGTCTTATCTGCCCTAGGTGCTGGAAATAGCACTAATACATTAATATATGCATAATAACATTCTGGAGTTTAGGAATGACTGCTAGAGATTGAGTTGCAGAGTCTATGCTTGCTACACAAGCTTGTCCATTTAACTGGTCATCTTCTCTGCACCAGTAATATAAATGATTTTAGTGTAGACTTTTAAATACATAACTCAAAATATGCATACTAAAGGTGTTTGACTGCAGTCTATGGAGTTATGGAATTGTTTCTACCTTTTTTATGTAAAATGTACACACTTAAATGTGACATTTTATGCTGCAAAACTGCATGTTGTCTATCATTTTAAAAATATAGCCTACTCTAACTGATTCAGTGGTGACTGTTCAATATTTTGCCTCGTCTGACAAAGCCACAATACTTTTTATTTAACGTTAAAACCTCCCTCGCCTCACCCTCTTCTAATACAGCCTACTAAAAAGGCATAAATGATGTGCAACATGTCTAGAGTATTTCAGTCTGTTGGCTCTTACATAATATTCTAATGTTCATTTAACATTAAAACCTGTCTTTTCTCTCCCCCTTCAAATGCAACCTACTAAAAAAGCATACATGATTAGTAATGTGCAACAGATTTGACATTTACATGTTTAGCGCTTGCAGACTGGCTGAAATGTTTGGCTGGTTCACCAAGAAATGAATACTTCCACTTATGCAAGCTGCACAGAAACATTGGTTGCAAAGATGCCAGTGGTATCTTAACAACCACTATCCTGCTGCCTTCCAGCTTGCAAGTAAGCCAGCAGACATCACTGACCAAATATGGTTATGACCATATTTAGTAAATGATGTCAGACAGCTCCCCCACCCTTTGCTTACATTCAGCTGGAAACTGTCAGTTGCAACCATTCTTTTGATGGGTTATTAGGTCTATTGTTGATCGTGATGACATAATTGATAATCAAATTATATCATATGCTTTTTTTTTTTTTAACAACAGACTTTTTCAAATTTATAGTTTATTTGCAATCAAATATTTTTGTGATTGAGTAACCAGGGGGTACCTCTTATTCATGGAGGTGAGGCAGAAATCTGGGGGTTCCTTTACTTTAATAGAGGTTTTCACATTCTTATAACCCTCCATCCACATAGCACCACATCCAACTGCCAAGGTTGTGGGGAGGTGGACCTTGTATTAATCAACAAGACGACAAAATGCTTTGCCAGGGGGTTCCCTCTCAAAGTCAAGGATGCTTGGCCTTGTATAGATCAGGAAGGGGGGGGGGTCCACACACTTGCTGCATCCCCTTTCCTGGCCAGCCAGGGTGTGTTCTTGGATAAGGGTCTTAAATGGATTTGTCAATTTTTTTCGCATCAGGTACCCCTTAAAATCCATACCAAACCCAAAGGGTCTGCTATAGGTTTTGGAGGGATTTGATGTCATTTTTTTTCTGTGAGCTCCCCTTTTTAAAATCCATACCAGACCCTCATCATAACCCCCTCACCCCCAAAAAAAGCATGTGGTCTGCTTCAAAATCAGACCCTTATCTTATCCAAGCATACAGCCTAACTGGCCAGAAAAGGGTGGGACAATGCGCTTCCCCCTCAAACTATATCAGGCTGCATGCCATCAACGTGAAGAGGTTACCTTGCCAGGATGCTGCGTATTGATGAAGGCAAGGGCCTCTTTCCCCACAATCCTGGCCCAGCGGTTGTGGGGGTCTGCAGAAGGGACTTCTTGAAACCCTTTTTAAAAAAAAAACAGACCCCCATGTACTGCCCCTCTCCACACAATCAAGTAAGGGGTATATAGTACCCCACATTATTCATTCACACAAAAAAGTAGAGTGTAAATAAACACATAGACACTGACAAAATCCATTATTTAAAAGAAACAAACACAAACGTCCCAAGTGTAAATCCATTATTAATCATGGTGTCCTTCACAATGAAAAATGCCATGGCAGAACGCGTGACATCATTGACCATAAATAGACATGAGCTTATTAGGTCAATAGTCCCATATGGAACACATCATTGAGGCTGCATACAGTGCACATGGCTGCTGCATTCGTTTGTGAAGTAAATAGTTCTTGGAGCAGCTTGGTCCAAACAAACTAAACTTCACTAAAATTTGGGGATCCAATTTAACTGACCTCGGCATCCAAACACTGCCTTTGTGCCTTATGTTGCTGTACCTTTCTGACCTTGTCCTGTAACCAAAAACTATCCTTCCCTTCCAATTCAGTACCTTGCTGCTGTGTTGTTGACCTATGGTTTATGCTCCTGCCTTATGATCAGGTACTAACTTCAACATCAGCCCTCGTGCCATTCTGCGTCCTCACATCCCATCATCACCACTACCAGGGTTGTTGCACACCAGGTAGTTCATCTAGGATAAAGGTCTGTGCGGTAGTACATCCTACAGGTGGCCACTTTGCCTTTTTAAAGGTTCATTCTAAGCCTTATTAAAAGAGCTACTCACCACTGAACAGAAATTTAAAAAAAATGTTTCAGCATTGGTACCTTTCCCTAGGGCACTATCCAGCTTCCGGGACTCTTTGGTTCTAATCATCACTATACATGATTTGTAGAATATCTGTGCAATATATTTGCCTCTTGTCTGACGTAATCGCTATAATTTTTGCATGTTAATACCTGCCTTGTCTCTCTCTCTCTCTTCAAATGCAGCCTACTAAAAGGTTTGCATGATGTACAGCATGTCTGTGCTACATTGCTGCTTCTATTCTCATGTGAGCCACTATAATTTGTATTTATTTAATCCTGCTTTGTCCCTCCCACTTACATTTCTCCCCAACCAAACTACTTACGTACATGCGCCACTGTGCTTTATGTCTGACTGCTGTCTCTTAATTATGGCTCTAATACTAGCTCATTATGAAATACTCACCTTAGAATGAAGCAAATTATGTCATACCAGAATGTGATGTTGCTGATGCTATTCCAGAGAATCATACTGAGCTGAAATTCCGCATACAGCTCAAATGCACCCCTGAAGCATGTCATTTGAAGGGTTGTTTTTTTCCCCCATTTTGCTGTCAAAGTCACATAAGGTTGAGGGTCCTTTTCCCTTCTGAATGGTAAATTTTTTTTGCATACTGGTACACATTCTTCCTGGCAATGCAAAGCTCCCCGTGCCTTAAATATGGGCTGAATTAATTTTGACTTTTGACCTATTAAGGCTTGCCTTCCATTGACATCAATGGGGTTTGCATTAAAATTCCCAATTTGCAAATTTTACAAAGCATTTGCTGCACATGCCTGCAAACTTAACTCAAGCAGATTCACACATCACTAGCAGGCATCATAAATTGACTTTCAATTGGAGTTTTGCAGGCACCTGCTAAAGACTTTATTTATGTATTCTAAAGCTCGCTAAATACGATACTCTTCAGACACATGAAAATACTTTTGGTTAAACCACACTAGTCAAATACCTTGGGGATATGTGCTATGAGAATTAAAAACCTCTACTAAGCTGCCAATAAAGACAAAAAGTGAGGACATTTAAATGCTCTCTCCCTTTTATTGACAGTCAGACATAGGAAATGCACAGTAATAACAAACTAATTATAATTTTCCTTGACATGTCTCTACAGTACCAAAAAACAAATCACTTTAGTAACATTTTTGGTAGGAATGGAAGATTATTCTTACAAATTAAAGTAAGAGCTATGTCTTCAAATGTAACTGGTTGTTAAACTGTCTGATATGCTAGAAAAGAATGTGAATAGCCATTGAGGCTGTAGTGTTATAAAAACTCAAATTCGGTAAATAGTACTTGTAAAATGAAATGATTTGCGATCATGTCCTAGGTAACTATTTGAGCAACAGATTGTGGGGTCCAGCTTCAAGGGGAGAGCTTGCAGTGAGGTAATCCAAGCCCCATGTAAGGTTAAAGGTTTCCTGCCCATGTTTATTGGTCAAAGGGTTTCCCATGCAGGGAGAAGAAACACAGTCCAAAACAAAAGTCCAGCAGCTAGCTGCTAGCTCTACTAGAATTCAGGCTACAGTGGCTAGCTAGAGTATGTAGCGTAAGCCTTTTAAGTATTGTAGAGAACATACTCCCCTTTAAGGTATAGCCTTTATTTTTTTCTTTTTAGATATACAGTATATGTAGTTGGATGTAAACAATCATATCACTATTTGTAAGCACTTTAGCCAGTTAAGCTCCCAAGCCATTTTAACATTTCAGCTATGGTGGTTTATTTTAACAATAACTTTATATTTCCTCTGTCTATAGGTGTATTGTGAATAACGTGGATCAAGATATACTGTATTTTACAATAATGATGTTGTAACATATGAAAATAGAGGCAATGGATATGTTTTCTGGGATAAACAAGACTTGTATGTGTGGTGTTGATTTCAAATTGTGTTTTTTCAGTTGGCTGCAGAGACTTTAGTGAACATTGCGCTCCTTTTCTTTCAGCTCTAAAGCCTAGGTCTATACATGAGGTATAAAATAAAGTAGATCATGTCCTTCCATAAAAATAGTGGATTGAGTGTTATATGGTTGCCTTTCTTCATAATTATGGTAACATTTTAATATGGTGCACCACTTTGCTGTAAGGTAGATAGAAAAATGAAAGTGGAACTAGACCCTCCTCTATCCTTTACAGCCAAGAAAGGTGTCATAGCCTCTGTTTGATCTGTAGTTGCCATGGTGATTGATACATGATCAGCCGTTTGAGGGTTTGACAGTTTAGTTGAGAGCTAACAAAAGCACACTGGTAACTTTAATAGTTATCATTCAAGATATGCCTTGAATGTAATGGTTTTGGTAAATATTCAGTGGGTTTGGTTCTGCTTAAAGTAGCTACAAAAGAGTATAAAATAAATATTGAATTCATTGTTCTTTGCCTATGCACAGCTTCACTATGATGATGTAACTTTTTTTTTTACAGGTTATGCTACACTGATTTTCAACTTTCTGTGGAAATGAGAATTTATTTCATGGTGGAACGTTACACAGTTTTTTTTATTGCTTTGTCTATTTATAATCAGACAGGCCTACATGTGTTAAAATAGTGTAGCAAAATTGAACTATTAATTGGTACAAAGGAATTTCTTAATTTCACTGTGGAAATTTTAGGATGAGTTCATTGAAATTATTTAGCTAATTAGGCACATAAAAATTGCTTCTTACATTTGACAAAATGAAACTCAAAACATACAAAATAAAACTAGTTTTATTAGTTATTTGAAAACTTTACCTTTCAAATTATTAAAATAAAGCAGGAGGATGGCTGACATTGTACTCTGAACATCTTTATTAAAACAATATCCACAAATAAAACATCATAGTACCAAATCTGAAGAAGATACGTTAACGTGTTTTACAATATGGAGTTAAATGCCATCACACACCCAAAGTTCATACAGCAGGGCTCAATCAGCAATTATTATCTTCCGCAGTCAGGCATAATGTTAAAACCTTATAAAAACAGATCAACAATCTATAAAATATACAAGCCAAAAAATATAGAGAAAGAACAACAAATAAACAACAGAGGGACCAGAAGGAAACATCCATACAAAAACATAGAAAATCCAATCGTAGATCCATTTAAATACACAAAGCTGCATAAAAACCCCATGAACCACCTACAAGAGAGGGAGGGATAAGAAAAAAAGGGGAGGATGTGGAGAGGCAAATCACAACCCATGCAGGAGAGGGGTGCAGTCTACTGTGTCACTCAAAAAAAAAAAAAAAAAAGAGTGACATCCCCACTCATTGAGTCCATTGGGTATTGGGGAGATGAAAAATCTAGTAGACCTCTCTCCTGCACAAGAGCCAAATTACATCCCCACCTTTCAACCTCTCAATAATATGAGCAGACAAAGCAGAAACCTTGCCCGCATGGCATTCATTGAAATGCTGGACGACATTAGAAGCATGCTGTTTTTCAGTGTTGTAAAGATGGTCGAGGAGATGGTCTCTGAGGCATCTTCCCACATACTGGATTCTGCAAAACCTAAAAGTGATAACAAATAACATACTAAGTATTACAATTAAAAAAAAAATAATAATCTTAAATGTTCTACCATTAGTGGTGAAATGTACAATATTGCCACTCAAGACATAGGGACATTTGGAGAGGAGTCAACAAGGCCTGTGAAACAATCAGGTGGTTCACTGATGTTTTGTGTGAGCTACAAAGGAACAGGAAATTTGGTCAAAATGCAGTATGTTATCAAAAAATACTGGAGGAACATTTGCATTCATCAGCCAGGAAGCTACACAAGGGACGGACTTGGACATTCCAACATGACAATGGTCCAAAACACAAGGCCAAGTCGACCTGTCATTGAATACAGCAGAATAAAGTGAAGGTTCTGGAGTGGCCATCTCAGTCTCCTGACCTCAATATCATTGAGCCACTCTGGGGAGATCTCAAACGTGCAGTTCATGCAAGACAGCCCAAGAATTTCCAGGAACTGGAAGCTTTTTGCCAAGAGGAATGGGCAACTTTACCCTTTGAGAAGATAAAGAGCCTCATCCACAAATACCACAAAAGACTTCAAGCTGTCACTGATGTTAAAGGGGGCAATACACGGTAAACTTTTGGTCAGGGTAATTTGGGTAGTTTCTGTTGTCATTATGATTTAAAACGAATAAATGTGGTTGATTGATACTTAATGGCTTCAGCAAAACACTAACCATGAGTGAAAGAAATGTTTTTGTGTTATCATTCATATTCTCTGAAAAATGGCCAAGAAATCATAATTTCTGCCAGGGTATGTAAACTTATGAGCACAACCGTATGTATGCATGGATGTGAATTAGGGACCTTAGATTGTAAGCTCT
Organism: Glandirana rugosa; assembly: GCA_018402905.1. Classification (NCBI taxonomy): domain Eukaryota; kingdom Metazoa; phylum Chordata; class Amphibia; order Anura; family Ranidae; genus Glandirana; species Glandirana rugosa. Next base: position 336,779 of record BLSH010341846.1, on the reverse strand, counting down.
ATGAGAGCAGGGAATGATGTGAATATACAATATATATGTAAAGTACTGAGTAAATTGATGGCGCTATATAAATACCCGTAATAAAATATATCACAGTCACAGAAATGATAGTTTGGCTTTTAGAATTTCCCTAGTCATCCCCACTTATTGATGAAAACTTGTCAGTTTCATAAAAGAACTAAACACTCTAAAAAGTGGCTAAGAAATAAGAGGGTTAGGAAGCTCTCCAAAACCAGTGATACTTTATAGGCATAGGTTTATAGATTATCCAGAGAAGAAGGCATTAAAAAGGCCCTATTCTAAATAAAACATTTATATATCATATACAGTTGCTACACTGGGGAGGAGTGGGGACCTTGGGGCTGGGAGGCAAATACAACCAAATGGATTTTTCATTGTAGGGAAAGTTTCCCATGGACTAAAGAAAGTGCATAGCACAAAGTGATGGCCATGGGGAAAGGTGAGTATTGTTCTGGTTTGTTTAAAGTATAAGTTCAACTATTGTAAAAAAATAATAATAATAATAAATGCACATCTTTTTGCAGGAAAAAAAATGTGCATTTTTTTTTCCTAACTATGAACCTGCAAAGCATTGCACCAGAGATTAGCAGATTGCGGGTGCAATGCAGATCTTTTGCAGACTGTTAGTGTAAGCTGTCTGCTCATACCTCATACGAGCAGGCAGTTACACACTGACAGGAAGCATCAATGAACTACTTAGAGTGCTCAGCAGCACTCTGGTAGGTCATTGAGAACTACAAGCCAACAGCCGCAAAGGTTGTCGGTAGTTGTAGTTCTCCTATTCACAGAACTCTGTGAATGAATGGTGCCTTTTTAAAATAGTCACAGCAGGGGCAGGGAGAAGCGGGGGCTGTCACAGCGAGGACTTGAGGGGGGGCAGCAGTAATATGGTATAGCATGTAACATGTTATAAGAGGTGAATTTATCCTTTAACATATCTCATATAAAGTGGGCCGGTGAGGGGTAAGCTGTGAATGAAGAAGTCATTTATGAGTAGAGTTGAGCGAACCCGAACTGTTCGGGTCCGGGGTTCTGGTAATTTTACTAAAAGTTCTGAAAAGTGCTGTAAAAAAGACTTGGAAAGTCCTAGAGGTCTGCAAAAGGAAGGGAAATGGGGGTAAGGGTCGGACAAGTGCCCTACAAAGAAATGGGGATAGGGAAATAACTTAAAACTGTGTGAGAAAAGTATAAAATTAGCGGGGAGAAACCATATCACTGTTCTAAGAACAGTGATATGATATATCACTGTTCTTAGAACAGTGATCTGGTTTCTCCCCTCTAATTGAGAGTTTTCACACACAGTTAGAAGATAATTGTAGAACAGTGATATGATATCACTGTTCTACAATTATACAGTGATATGGCTTCTCCCCGCTAATTGATCGTTTTCACACACAGTTTGCAGATGTTCTAAGAACAGGGATATGGCTTCTCCCGGCTAATATATACTTTTCTCACAGAGTTTTAAGATGATTGTAGAATGTACAATCATCTTAAAACTGTGTGATAAAAGTATAAATTAGCCGGGAGAAGCCATATCACTGTTCTTAGAACAGTGATATGGCTTCTCCCCGCTAATTGATAGTTTTCACACACAATTTGCAGATGTTCTAAGAACAGGGATATGGCTTCTCCGGGCTAATGTATACTTTTCTCAGAGTTTTAAGATGATTGTAGAATGTCCAATCATCTTAAAACTGTGTGATAAAAGTATAAATTAGCTGGGAGAAGCCAAATCACTGTTCTTAGAACAGTGATCTGGCTTCTCCCCGCTAATTTATACTTTTCTCACACAGTTTTAAGATAGTCCACATCCACCTCCATTTTTGATTTTTTTATGTTTTTTTTTTTTTTTATTATTTTAAGTTATTTCCCTATCCCCATTTCTTTGTAGGGCACTTGTCCGACCCTTACCCCCATTTTACTTCCTTTTGACCTCTAGGACTTTCCAGGACTTTCTTACAGCCATTTTTGTGCCTAAAAGTTCGGGTCCCCATTGATTTCAATGGGGTTCGGGGTCCGGGTCAAAGTTCGGGTTCTGTCCGGACCCGAACCCGGACTTTGTCCCGAAGTTCGGCCGAACCAGCAGAACCCGAACTTCCAGAGGTTCGATCAACTCTATTTATGAGCTGAAAAGGATAACTTCACTCTGTAAAAATAATGAGATCACTTAAATATAAATAAATCAAAAACAAACTGACATCATCACAAATAATTCTTACAACTTAGCTTCCTTTAACATATAAGCACAAAACATTTCAGTTATGCATTCTTTAAACACTAACTTTCTTTGCTGTTCTCTGCATAACATCTCAGAGCCGCACAGTAAGTCAGTACTAGAATATAATCTGTGATTACAGATTTGACCAGGGAGCAGATAGCTACTGTCTGCAGGTCTCGCTCTGATTGAGGTCTGAATGTACTATCTTCATTTAGGGCCCTCATCCCAAAGTATAATATTTAAACTAGCCCAGAGTAGAATTGCAATCCACCAGCCAAGACCTGCCCTGTTTACCTGTCTCTCATTCTAGTGTTTGAGGTTCATAGTAGTTTGTGTTAACGAGTAGCTGTTTTAATTGCTTTGCATGGCCTCTAGCCCATGTTTGCAAATACTCTGATCCTGACAACCTTTAGTCCCAGCACTTCTGTCTCTAACTGGATACCCTGAGCAACCAGCTGACTTTATTCTTGTTATCTGGTTGCCAGGCTCCTGAATATCCATTTGCCTCCTCTGCGGTATTACTAGCTGTCTGCTTGCCTTGACAGTTTAAAACCCTCGAGTTTTCCTGTTTTTTTCTCTTCCTACATAAGTCTTCACATTTAGAACTACATTTTAGATTTGATTGTCTTACATTGCAGATCCCCAGTTAAATACAAATCCTTGATATTTGGCTCTTCCTTTTTGTCTTCGATCCAATGTTAACCAGCGTATGGCTTACTTGAAGTTAGGACGTGTTCTCTGTTTACCTTGATTATTTTATGCTATACCCTATTAGTACCTTAGTCACCCATGGGTTCTCAAAAGAGTTCAGAAAGTAAGCGTGAGGGAGAGGGAAGCCTGGGTTATATCTCAAGTGACTTAAAGGTTAAGGGGTAGATGAAAATGTTGTATTATACATGGCTCTAGAGTAAGCTTTTAAATTACACCTGTCAAGAAAAAAATAAGTGGGGACAATGATTGCTGATCTTCTGAGTTACTCACGGGGACGTGTATGCATATGAAGATATCAGGTCATGAGTCCCCCCCACTGCCTTTTGTTAGAAATCTGGTGATTTGGCAGTCATTTCTTTACGTGTGTGTAATTTAGGACAGTTATTCTCAAACACAGACAGGGTGGGCACCTGGTGCTCACTTAAATAAGTAGACCATCCCACTAAACATACAGTATGATGGGCTAAATGGATTCTGACTGCAATGGATTATACAGAATGTGAGTGATGTTATGCCAAAAAACATGACACTCTTTAATTTTCAAAATGCAATCACCTAATGATGTGGTGCGGTTACGTAAAAAAAGTAGTCAGCAAAGGTCAGAGAACATAAATGGGAGGGTTTTAATAATTCAAAACAATTAATATGGGCAATCTGGTTTACTTAAGGCTAAATTCACATTATGCATAAAACAACCAATGCAGACAAGGGGCTCCAGTACTGTATATTACAAAGCCTTTTTGTAAAATTCATTATGAGATTGGCACACCTATAAGCCTCTGCTGACACCCTGATATACTAACATATTTTTTACCTTCAACTGTTCCTAATCATATCCGGGACACAGCATAGCTTGGGTGATTGTTCTCAGCCTCACGGTAGCATGCTTATGCTTTCCAAAAGTGGCACATGTGTAGTGCGTGCTCCCTTTCCCAGCATTGCTAAGTCACTGAAAAGTATGTACTGAATATGCGCCAAGGTTGTGTGGAAGAAACATTATGGCTTGAACAGTTATCCACGAGTAAACACAGGTACTTCAATTAATAAGTTGATTCCAGCAATGATTTATGAAGGTCCAGCACTCAGTCGAATGGTTGTAAACATCCCACAATAGGAATGCCAAAAGAGCACAGTAGGGATAACACTGGGGCCAGCAGTTTGGTGGATACCCGAAGGGCCACCAAGAGGCTGAAGGACAGGGTCAGAACTGGTAATGTAGGTACACCACAACAAAGTGAAAAAAACACTGATGGATTGGAAAAATGGGGACAAATATGTATGAGTTTTAATGTGCACAGAAGCCAGAAAGGCTTCCTTTTACAATGGAGGCAAAGACAGACCTGGTGGATTCCCTCTAATTTCTGCACTAAAATGAGAACAGTCAGGGTTCGGAAATCTACCTTGCAGGTAGACAAACTAGAACAACACCTTGCTGTTCGCAGCATCCTAAATAAATAACATCTAGAATCTGTTCAAAGAGACGTTGTCCCTCGATCATGTGGAAGGACCTCTTCTTATACAAGCATTCTGAGGCCCAGCACCTTAACTAGGATGTTCTTACATGTGTACTAACATGAGATGCATGGACAGATAGTAACAGCTTAGAGAAGAAGTATCACTTTTTTTCATATTAATCATTTAAAAGGGACAAATCTCTACTTTTACTTTCCCCTTCTCCCTGTGCAGCCTGCCCAAGGCTTTACACTTTTTCTTTTCACTTCAGTTGTAATTAAAGGCAGCGCTACCAGAAGTAATAAGGAGTAACAGGTGCACAAGCCATAACTCTGACCCCAGTGACATAGAAAGTTGAAGAACTGAATCTGTATGTGTGTGCATTCGTCCCAACATGCTTCTTATAATTTTAGAGTTGGTCATCAAGTGCAGCTAGGGAGAAGGGAGGGGGTGGGAAAAAATGAAATGGTAATATTTTTGTGGTAAGCCCATAACAGGAAAGCTTGCAAAGTACATAACATAAAAGCAAGCCCAGAATAAAAGGATAATTTAATTTCCACACACAAAGTTGGCAGTCGGCAACACTGTAACACATGCCACAAATGTATCCTCAGTACTTCAACAGAGGAAACCTCAACCTAGCGTAAGGCTGTTGTACAACAGTGAGTTGTGGTTAGAGGAAAACTGCCTCAACGCCATAAGGATTCCACAGACATGCTGACCTGACTTGATTAGCAGAGTCTTGTGTGAACTGGAACACATACTATAGCCACTGCCAATTGCAGGACTGTCACAGAGAGAACAGAAGCAAGAACAATTAACTTTGGGATCTGCACTGCTTGGCAAAGTGGACAAATTTCCAGCATTTCGATATCTGTACTAAATCAACCTGTAGGTGTAGATCAGGGATCCTCAAACTACGGCCCTCCAGCTGTTGCGGAACTACACATCCCATGAGGCATTGTAAAATTGTAGTTCCAGAACAACTGGAGGGCCATAGTTTGAGGGCCCCTGGTGTAGATGATTGAAGTCCCTTGCAGAATTTCAGGGCTGTCACAGACAGAACACCAGTATAAACTGGAAAAATCTGTACTGGAGGCTGACTGGGGAGATTTCTAAGATTTCACATATGTTAGGCTAGAATAGTCATTGATAGTAGAAAAATCATCCGAACAGAAAACAGCAGAGGTAAAGAAAACTCTCCTGAGGACATTAGCAAAAAACTGAGGCATGATGGTTGTGGGCAGAGTCATCCTCAATATGCAATTAAATTCAAGGCAGCAGCTTGAGGCAATTATGGGAAGTCATGATCACTTATATATAAATACATAAACAATATGGAAAATTGAGTGGAAAGTTATTCACTTTAGGTTTACCACCAGAGATGCAAGCACATGCTCCACCACTGAAGGAATAGAGGTTTAATCTCATCAAACACATAGGGTTCCTTACAAAAAGGGCTGTGAAAATGTGATATAGTTTTTGACAGAAACTGACACTAGAAAACGTGTTTGTTGTGTATTTCAAAAACTGCTGAATGTGTTTTTAAAAGCACATGTTAAGCTAAGAAATATAGCAGAATGTTGCTCCAGGGAGTGATCTTTGGGGAACAGAAAGATTTTTTTTCCTTAGATAATTGTATCCTGTTTTACTCCGTGGCATGCTTATCTGGATATAATGTAGGGTTTTTTTTTTCTCTTTCCTTTATATTTTTTGCAGAGCTTGATAGACGTGTCTGTTTTTTTTCACATATTCTGACATTAGCACAGTTGCAGGGTTTCCTAGATGGTATTCCCTGATTTCCCTTACTGCCTGGAATTGCTAATTAAATATGGTTACAAGACAACTACATCGATCATCCTTTTATATGTTTGAAGACATGAAAAATTTCGCTTTAATCTTGATTTTTTTTTATTAAAATGTGCAAAATTAAGATACACTAAATAAAAAAGCAAATAAGCTATTAAATACTAAAATATTAACACTTAAAAAATGCTAAATGAAGAGCAAAAATAGAAAACCCTCATAAATCTCTCTTGTGTAACTGGACACAGCATGAGTTATCTGTAAACATTTACAGACAGAATGATGTTGTATGGCAGCTGCCCCCAGTGAGTTTGAATGGACCCTGTAAGAATGGCAGGCTTTATTTTCTCACGTCTTCCTCGTTCTCTTGTTGCTCCTTCTCCAACCTCAATTCTTTCAATTCCTGCCTGTACTTCCGTTCGATAAAACGTTTCTGATGAGCCATCTGGGGGAAGTTATCTGGGGAAAGAAAAACAATGACATCACCTATACTGTGCCTACTGTAAGTCAGTGTGGTTTATCTGGCATGCCAAACAACAGCTTTACCAGAGCTCAAACTGTTATTCAGACAGACCCTTTGAAAAACAGATGTGCCTTTAAATATATAATAGGAATTATTATAGAAAATCTAATTTGACTGCACTGTGTGGTTATCAGTGATGAAGATTTTAAAAGCATACTTGTAGAAGCACTTCTTATTTTGTCATGCTAAACAAAGATCCTGCCAAAGTCAATATATCGTTTGAGATGAAACTGCTTCAAGCACGTTACAAATGAGCACTGCAAGGCATTAACTGCAGTAAAGGAAACACACAAAAGACAAAAATAATCTTACATTTCTCCAAGGCGTCCATAGCAGCTTGCATCTCAGCCTGCTGAATGCTGAAAGAAAAAAAAAAACTCCAATTAACCTAATTACCTCCATCAGTTTTAAGTGAGCTCTTAAATCCTTTTAAGCGGCAATAAGAAGAGAAAATGGGAAAGGGATACGCATTACTCCTTGAGGGTCTTTCAAAGATACAATTGAAAACCTTCTAACATTAAAAAGATAGCTATGTTTCAAACTTATTGGCAATCCTAAAAGTTCTTTCCCAGTTTACTATTTTTTGCTTTTCTCAGATATACCCAACAATCAAAGAAGTTGTTTTGTTGTCTGAATAGCATAAGTGGTCCCAGTACAGCAACAAGATGTGGTATCCTAATGAAACATCTTTCTCAACAGCACACCTGTGTTGAGCATCCAATAGTTTCCATCGCTGTTCAATATTTGATTAATACTGCAGTTCACCTTTTTCATGTTTTCCACCTGTCGCATATTTGTTGTGCCTTCTTCATTCTCTGTATTTTCCCCCTTTACATGCTACTTAACTTTTTTATACCTCAAATGTTACAGATTTCATGATTTCTTTAATATATATGTACAAAAATGCCTGAATTACTCCAATCTGATATCAAAGGCTCTTTTGCAGCAATGTGCATGCAGTAAAGTGTTAACACAAGTCACTGTGTTTATATACACCTTTAACACAAGTGAAAGTCTTTTAATATGGCTCAAAATAAATGATAGATTTTAATCATATTTAGTGTTTGTGTGATGGAATAGCAGCTTAAAAGTCCCAATTAATTTCCACAATATGAGTTCAATATATGGGATGCGGTACAAGAAATTATTGGTGATCCTTCCATACCTACCTCTCTATGTTTATGTGTGATTTTGTCCTTGTTATGCAAAGTGGGATAAAAGCTTTAAAGAAAATAGACTTTACCCTATACAATTGTGCTAAAATATGCATATATGACAATAAGAAGGAAAATCCAACAGTTTAAGTTGAATTCCCCTGACTAAGCCCCGTGGGCAGGGCAAAACTTGTCGGGGGTGTGGCCTGGATGGAGTCTAGGCTGAGGCTGCTTCCACTCTTTACATGAGGGCTTTGTGTGATGTGTGGCTCCTGGGACTTCTCTTGCATCCTCATTAACATTTTGAGTTCTCACTGGAATAGGAATAGGCAAAATCTTATAATGCAAACAAATTTTCTACAGACCATTAGTTTCATCAGTTCAGTCTTGTTTTTTTCAAAGAAAAAATGCATGAAGTTTACATCAGTTTTTCCAGTCCTTTTTACATCAGTTTTTAACATCCTCCAGCTAGAGTCCACTTGAGTCCTGAAGCCATTTTTTCATGCAATCTTTTAAATCCATTTTTCATCCAATCTGTTATTTTTTTTTTTAACGGAAGAAAAATAGGGCTTTGATCCATTTCAAAAAATGGATGTTGACGAAAGCAGATGTAAATGGATGACCATCCATTTACATCCATAGAGATGCATTGATATCCATTTTTCAGCAGTCAACTGATGGATGAAAAACGGACAGCCGGTCTGTATGTGTGAAAGGGGCCTAGGAGGGTATTTCCCTCACTTTTCAACAAGACAGGGAGTCAAGGGAAATCTTCCTGAGTTCTGGCTTTAGGTATAGAGTAACATGCATTTCTGTACAAAAATGCTTCATGTCCTATATAAAAAAAAAAATAAAAAAATTCATAGCAATCACTAGTATTTCTACTTAAAATCCAACTCCATTAACTAGACTAAATAAATCTACACTTGCTGTGGGCCCACCCGCATTGCAAGTGTTAACTGCTCCTTAAGTTTAGGGGGGGCAGGAAGAAGGAATACTACTTACCTTATTCCTTCACCTGTAAGCTCTGTTCATCAGTTTAATGGTTCATGTGAAGCCGCCTCTCTAAGGTACTCCCAGCAATGGTTTATAACCCTGTATTGTATGTGATGATGCTGAGTGACCGTCCACCACCCGAAGTGCCGGAACAGAATGTAAGATAAGTAAAGCAGCCTCTTCAATTCCCCCCATCTGTATGGGCATTTACAATTTCGTTTTTATTTCCAGGAGTTCATCTTTAACTGCAATGTATCTAGTAAAACACATGAATTTTTCTGCATGAAAATGGACAAGAGTGAACAAGGCTCTTGCCAAGAACGGCTACCTGGCCTCAAGTTATGTGTTGAAAGTCTAAACAGGTTCTTTTTTAAATTTAATATCAAAGTTATATTCCAATAAAACCGAAAAACAGAGCCTTAAAATGATACAAGGCACACAGCCTACATTCATCCAGCATTTCTGTAGTGTATCAGACCCTCTGCACTATTTTTTTTTAAGTAATCTGGGACCTCCTTTTGCTTTTCTGTCTGCAAAACAGGGAAGGTAGCCAAACATGACCCCTACAGGTTCCTTGCTGTCTTTCATATACAGAAAGTCTTTTGTATCAACATGTAAATATTAAAACATTTTTCACAGCAGGCAAAGGAAGGATGTTGAAGAACACATTGATTCTATGCAGGGAATTCCCCAGAACCAGAGTGAAGAGAGAACCTTTGTACGGCTTTTACCACTATTTGCTTCTATTACGGGGGACTACTGTAGTGCAGTTGCCATGTTTACTGGATAACAGCAATTAACAATTTGCCTGATTAACAGAATAAACTTTTTTTCCCTGCAATGGCCACATAACATCAGAATAAGAAAAAATAAAAAAGGAAAAGTAGCATAATAAAAATACACTGTGTGCAGAATTATTAGGCAAATGAGTATTTTGACCACATCATCCTCTTTATGCATATTGTCTTACTCCAAGCTGTATAGGCTCGAAAGCCTACTACCAATTAAGCATATTAGGTGATGTGCATCTCAGTAATGAGAAGGGGTGTGGTTTAATGACATCAACACCCTATATCAGGTGTGCATAATTATTAGGCAACTTCCTTTCCTTTGGCAAAATGGGTCAAAAGAAGGACTTGACAGGCTCCAAAAAGTCAAAAATAGTGAGATATCTTGCAGAGGGATGCAGCACTCTTAAAATTGCCAAGCTTCTGAAGCGTGATCATCGAACAATCAAGCGTTTCATTCAAAATAGCCAACAGGGTCGCAAGAAGCGTGTGGAAAAACCAAGGCGCAAAATAACTGCCCGTGAACTGAGAAAAGTCAAGCGTACAGCTGCCAAGATGCCTAACGTGTGGAACACGAAAACCCGTGAGGTCACTACAACGTCGAGACTTTATACCGTTTTGACCACCGTTCACCGTAGAACCGTCGACATGCGAACTGAAAAGAGTCAAGT
>BLSH010341846.1:314641-325934 GCA_018402905.1 Glandirana rugosa | reverse complement strand
AATAAAAGAAAGAGTCCAGAACACTATAAAGAGAAGGTACACCAGAGTAACGACTGTCGTACTTTACCCTTCCCCAAAATAAACAATTCATTGCGGGAACAGACGACCTGTGGACAAATTACTTATTAATCTGAGCGGATATCAACTTAAGAATAATTACTCCTAAAGTAAGAGATTTTAAATCGAAACGATTATTCTGAAAGTAACCCCGTATAAGTAAAAACGTTGTACCAGAACTTAATTAAACAATCCTTTTTATGAAAAAAACACACACGTTTAATTGTTTAGAACCAACGTTAATTACCGGGTGCAAACACCCTCACAAAACATCATATCATAGGGTATATTTTACAACTAAAACTTTCCTTTGATATTAATGAGTTTTTGGAATCATTGAGAACATGGTTGTTGTTCAATAATAAAATTATTCCTCAAAAATACAACTTGCCTAATAATTCTGCACTCCCTGTATATAGAGTGCTCAGCGTAAACGAGTACACCCCAACAGATTTGCCAGAAAACCTTTATTTTCCTTTCAAAATCAACATTTTATATGGGATACTATACTACAAAACACTCCCACAAACGTGGGCCATTAATTGCAACCAAGATTTGTTAATTTGCACACACAAAAAAAGTATTTTTCCTAACAAATTAATTCAAGACCATGTTGCAAAAATGAATATGCCCCAATGAAAGTCTTATTAGCAAAGCTAAATTTTAGAGAATGAAATCCTCATTAATAAGAATTCAACTATAGGCGAGTCTAATTATTCATTAAACAGGTGTCCAGCAGACAAGGGCGTTACTTAACAAATAAAACCCCTTCCCATTTCATGCTGTCAGCAATGAGACCACATGGAAGAGAAATATCACAAGACCTGAGAAAGAAAATAATTTCTTTACACAAGAAAGGAGAAGACTACAAGAAGATCAGCAAAACTTTACTTATCAGTCAGAATACTGTAGCAAAAGTGATATCTCACAGAGACGTCCACAGAAGTTAACATCTTGACAGGAGTGTCTTCTGATGAGAAGGGTTAATGAAAATCGCCATGCAAGTTCACTGCAGTTAGCTAAAGAAGTTGAAAGCCAAACTGGGGTGACTGTTTACCATGACACAATATGGCGTACACTGCACAGGAATGGCATGCATGTGTGTCATCAATGAAGGAAGCTTCTCCTAAAGCCCATGCACAAAAAGCCTGCCTAGAATATGCCAGGGGCCATGCTGAAAAAGATGACTACTGGGACTCTGTATTCTGGAGTGATGAGACCAAGATAAATGTTTTTGGAACTGATGGCTTCAAAACTGTATGTCTTGCCAAAGCTGAGGAGTAAAAAGAAAAATGCATGGTGCCTACAGTGAAATATGGTGGTGGCAGTGTCCTTCTGTGGGGCTGCATGAGTGCTGCTGGTGTTTAGGAGCTGCATTTCACTGATGGTATCATGAATTCAGATGTACTGCTCTATATTGAAGGAGAAGATGCTACCATCACTCTGTGCCCTTGGTCGTCCTGCACTTTTTCCAAAATGACAATGATCCAAACCACACATCTAAGGCCACTGTTGCATTTCTGAAAAAGAACAGGGTGAAAGTGATCCAGTGGCCAAGTATGTCTCCTGATCTGAACCCAATTGAACACCTATGGGGATTTCTGAAGAGACAGAATCACTCTCCATCTCTCTCCATCCAGCATCCAGGCTCTTAAAGAGGTCATTCTTGAAGAATGGAAAAAGATAGATGTTGCAATATGTCGCTAACTTGTTCATTCCATACATAGAAGACTTAGTGCTGTCCTCACAAATCATGAAGGTTATACAAAATAATAGATGTAGTAGTTTTTGTTGTTGGGTGTATTCATTTTTGCATCAACTAATTTGAGCAAAATTGAAGATTTTGTCATCTAAGTTATATTAATAGCCTTACTTTCATGTAATGGAGCTAAACAAATGTTCTATAAAACTCAGTTATGTCAGCATTTTTTGGAAATTGTTCTGGTCTTCATTGAGATATTTATTAAAATCTTACTCTTCAAAAGGGGTGTACTCCTTTATGCTGAACACTGTATGTTAAAGCTGTACAACCTGCAGCACATTTAAAATATAATTTTCTCTCCACACTTGCTAGATCTATAGGTTTCCCTGATGAATGGTGGTATTCCCCACGCTTTTATCAGTGTTATACCAAAACTGGATAAAGATTCATCCCTCCCTTCTCTTGATAAAAAAGAAAAAAAAAAGGATCCATCCCTCCCTGTTAATTATCACTCTATAGCTTTGCTCAATTCAGACTAACATATTTACTAAAATACTTGCTAATAGACTTGCTAGCATAATCCCTAGGCTTATACATAAAGACCAAGTTGGATTTGTCTCTGCCAGACATGCCAGCAACAATACCAGGCGCACTGTAGACCTTATTGACCTGTTAAATAAGACCAACCGCCCAGCTCTCATCCTGAGCCTAGATGCCCTAAAAACTTTTGACAGGCTTAGCTGGCAGCTCAGGTTTGCCATGCTCACTCATTATGGCTTCTCGGGTCCTTTTATTCAAGCTTTGAAGGCCCTGTGTTTCCAAACCCACATCCCAAGTACATTTGTCTTCCTTTCTGTTACATTCATTCCCCCTGAGTAATGGCACAGGCAAGGCTGCCCACTCTCTCTCTTGCTCTTTATATTATGTTTAGAGCCCCTTGCCGCGGCCATTCGCTCTTCGATATTCATGGGGTGTTTCTGCGACAGAGGGAATACAAAATTTCTCTTTTCGCTGGTGATAATCTTTTAACTCTGACTACTCCACACACCTCACTCCCTAACCTCCATGACTTGTTGCTATCTTTTGGTTCATGGTCGGGTTATAAGGTTAATATGAACAAACGGAGGCCCTCCCTCTCCATACTCACCACCCTCCAGCTTAATTTCCCTTACCGTTGGTGTTTCCACTCCCTTAAATAGCCCCTATATTTAAGGAAATCAACCGCCTCCTGAAACAGTGGGACACATATCCTATTTCATTCCTAGGGACAATCAATGTCCTCAAGAGGGCTATACTTCCCAAACTCCCATACCTTTTTGAAACTTTACCAATCCCTGTCCCGATGTCACAGCTCAAGTCCCTTCAGAGGTCTTTTCTCAATTTTATTGGGCATAAGAAATCTCACCATATTGCTAGCTCAGTAGTACTTGCTCTACGATCCAGAGGGGGTTTGGGGGCTCCAGATATAATCAAATATTATTATGCCACACACCCCTCAGGGCAGTCCCTTCCCTGGTCCCCCCGCTTTGCGCCCAACAGTTGGTCAGAAATAGATATGGGGGTCACTTGCCCAGTTCAGCCTTGTTCTATGATGTGTTTGAATCTTTCTACATCTATTACCCAATTAAGGGGTTTATATTTAGCTCCAATGTTGTTTACTCTTTCCATATGGAAAAAATGTTCTAAGAGGTACTGTCTCTTCTCCATACCTCTATTAACTGTGTGCTTTTTAATCCAGATACCCCAGATAGTTCATCATCCAGTCGCATGCACCCTTGGACTCGAGCTGGCGTTTTTCAGCTCCGACATCTGGTGCATCCTACATCTCGTAGATTATACTCCTTTGCTGATATCCAAGGTAAATTCCAGATTCCTAAACACAGTTTTTTCCTACCTTAACATTATTTTATTCCCCCTCAAGTTCTCCTTCTCTAAATTTAGACAAACCCATTCCATTGGAACTTTTATGTGCTCTAGGCGCTTATGAATTGCACCTAATATCATCCCATTTATAAAATGCTTCAAGAAGCCGGCCCACTTATTGACATGAGTCACTCATATATGTGTAAATGGGCTTGTATTCTTCACCGCAATATACCCCTCTCACAATGGGGGATAATCTGGGACTGTATCTCTAAAGTCTCAAGATGCATGGCGCAGAGAGACTGCCTATAAAATTCTACTTTTTGGTTCAAAAGGAGGAGGTTCTCCACAATCAGAATCCACTGGTTACGAAGCTATGCTGGAGATGTCACGGTGACATAGGCACTCACTATCATATATTTTGGGATTGTCCTAGTATCCAATCTTTTTGGGTGTCGGTACAGTCCCTCCTTCAAAACCTTCTTGGGTTTACTCTACCCCAAGACCCTGATAAATATATACTTGGGCTGCCTTTCAAAGGCATCTCCAAACATGCTAAGAAATTTGTTTGTCTAGCTGCTAAATGAGTTATATCTATGAGTTGGTTGTCTCCTGCTCCCCAACACACTCACAACTGATACAAGTTATTACCGACATTTGTCAGATGGAACACCTTGCTGCTGTGGTGAATGATTCTCTGTCTCGATTTGCAAAGGTTTGGGATATGTGGGACAACTCTGAATTTGGCCTTAAGCTATTGTCCCAGACACCTATCTCATCTGTTCCCTTAAAATAGGTAACCCTTCCCATCTCCACTTTAATGGTTCATGGTGTGTCCCCCCGTACCCAATGTTCTAGTCTTCACCAACATAATATGTTCTACATACCTGGTCATATACATGTACATTTTTGCCTTATGTATGCAACTCTAAGTTTGTTATTACTGCCTACTTTTTTTATGTATTTCCTGACTGTTTTGTAAGGTCTATGTACCGTGTTCAACCTTAGTAGTTATCAGGCTCCAATGTTGACTTTCTCAGATTATCTGTTAATTTTTGTCTATTTCTGTTGACTTGTAAAACATGGAAAATCCCAATAAATATAGAATTATGAAAAAAATATCATTTTCTAGCGTGAAAAGCTGTAATACTCATCACCTACACAAAACACCATATTATAGCCAAACGGATTAAAAAAAAATGGAAAAATACTATACACACTGCCTGTTAAAGCTGTCGCAATGGTAGAGGTAATGACAAGAAAAGTGTGGTTGATGCTATTATGTGAACTAAGTGAAAAAGGCAAAGGCAAGAACTGGAGTTGGTGGGTACAATAAATGTTCCATCTCTGCTTATAAGGCAAAAAAAGAATAGAAATATCCCACATTTCCAGTTACTGCCACACAGGGTGTAATGGAAGATGTCCTGACATGCACTGAAGCGTGGATGTGCGTGTTGAGTTTGTTCAAGAATCTAATTGTTCTTTGTCAAAAGCTTAAATTCCCTAATGTATGGCCAACCTTACTAATGTTGTAGAATACTGAGCTTTTTCAGTCTCTGCATGATAGGAACACTTTAATCTGAGCTAAAAATAAGGCAATCATGAAAATAAAAATTAGACAATACGCGCACAGCCCTTACTAATAACATTTCTTCTGGATGGTTTATACAAATCTCTAACAGAATTCAGTCACAGATGGATGAGAATAAGAGCTGTCAAAGAGCACAAGGAAAGGGGATGCAACATGGATTTTCTGTCAACTTTTCCTTCAAAGATGTCATGTTGCTTGAGTAATGTATATGGCTTTGTTCATAGGTATGTAATGAACTGACAATACGTGTATGATTTTGTTAATTACAGCTGACACTACAAGCAGAAGGGTATGGTATTGTGTTCGTCATAACTAACCAAGCATAATAACTCAATATTGGTTTTTACTTTGAAGTCATGGCAGGACAGGGCCAGTGAGGGAAAATAACTTATTAATGTGTGTGATGCGTATTGCTGGAGTCACTCGATTAGAAACCTTTCCAGCGTTATCTATTAATCAAACATAAAGAGAAAGCTTTTAAATTACCTTGGTCCTTTACCACAACCAATTCGCTCTCCTTTGAAGTACACAGCAACAGTATAGGTTCTTGCATGGGAAGGGCCTACGGTCTGTAGAGTCCTGAAACACGATAAAGTAGTTTTCAATTTATTACTATCGTGCACTATCTGTACATGAAAAAGTTGGAGCTTAAACATTAGTTTCAGATGCTGAATATTTGAACTTTGTCTCCTGATCCCTTCATAACATCTAGAAATTTATATGTGAAAGTTTCTGGAATTTATATGAACAAAATATATGTGAGATAAAGTTATAACTGGAAAAAGAGATATATCCCCTCACACAGCTGACTTTCTGATAGTAGTCACATTGAAGGGCAATGCAGTCATCCTCTCCTTCTGGCAACATTGATAGGAAGGAACAGTTTACACTCAAAGGATAATTCAATCTTATACCATGGCGTTTTCGCACAACACAAAAGTGTCATTACTGTCATACTTATTTATATATTGTTAAAAAGCAGCTTCAGACAACTGCTAATGCAATTAAGGAAACATGACTGCTATTCCAAAATCAGAATTTTACATGGTTTCTAACTTTTTCTATTTTTGCGAGATCTACAGCAGCCAAACAGAAGCAAGGTTTCTGAGAGGAGCTGCACCTTACTTACAATTGTTTTGCGCTCCCCTTGGAATTCAAAAACTTTTCTGGAGACTGAAGTAAAGTCAGTTCACAGAAACAAGTTTCTTTTTTATGCCCAGAGGCATTTTTCCTAAGAGGTAAAGTCTAACTGAATCCTCAATTTAAATCAGCTAAATACATTCTAAATACGTTCTTCCACAGCCCAGATAGAAAAACCTTCATCTTATCAGCAGCTGCAAAATGGGACCCTTGTTCACTGTTAAGAATCAGTAGTCTCATTGCAGTAGTCTAACACAACTCCCACTGAACAAATATATATAGCCGTGCAATCAGCAAAAGGTTCTTTCTTCCCACTGATTGGAGGTCTGGCTCTGACTCAACGAGAGGCATGTCAGACCTGATTGGGCTTTAACCACTTGCCGGCCGCCCGCCGCAGCATGACGGCGGCAAAGTGGTTCGTTATCGCAAACCGCCATCACCCGACGGCGGCTGCGATAACTAGCATTGTGAGCGCGCGTGCTCATTGTGTGACGAGGGGGGCCAGGGAGTGGGTAGGGCGGACTCGATCTCTGCCGGCTACCTGCGATGGCTCCCCCGCAGTGAGAGAACGGAGGTTCGTGTATGTAAACACAGATCTCCGTTCTCATAGAGGGGGAAGGGCTTTCATCACAGGCTTCCTGTATATGGAAGCCGTGATCACTCCCCTCCCCCTGACAGTCCAGCCCCCATACAGTTAGAACACACCTAGGGAACACATTTACCCTTAGAGAGCCCCCTGCAGGTTAACCCCTGCACCGCTAACGGCATTTACACAGTAATCAGTGCATTTTTATAGCACTGATCGCTGTATAAATGCCACTGGTCCCAAAAAGTGTCAAAATGGTCCAACATGTCCGCCTCAATATCGCAGTACCGCTAAAAATCGCAGATCGCTGCCATTACTAGTAAAAAAATGAAAAAAAACCCCAGAAATAAATTCTCATCATTCGTAAACGCGGCAACTTTTGCGCAAACCCAATTGCGATTTTTTTTTTTACCAAAAATATGAGGAAGAGTATAAATCGGCCAAAACTGATGAAAAAAAATGTTTTTTTTGTATTTGTATTTTAGCAAAAAGTAAGAAAATTGCTTTTTCTTGCAAAATTGTCGCTCTTTTTTTGGTTATAGCGGCGATCAGAAATGACACAGAGGGGAAAAAAGGAGGCAAATTTTGTTTGGGTACAATGTCGCACGACCGCGCAACTGCCAGTTAAAGCGACACAGTGCCAAATCGCAAAAAGTACTCTGGTCCTAAAGTGTAAAATCCTTCCGGGGCTGAAGTGGTTCAGCAAATCAAGTGTATTGATAGCATTGGGTTAACCTGTACAGCTCCTTAGCCTCAAAAAAACAAACACTTTCCACAATCCAATTCCTCCCCCCCCATATTTTTGGCCGAATGGGAAAGAGAGCTAACTATCACGAGTATAAGAACGTATAATGTTCTTTTACACATAAATTGTTTCTTTGCAGTAAATATCAAGAAACCACATACAAAACCCTGACTCATTGGTATGCGACTTCTACTTTCCTAGCAGCAGAGTGACCAGTGTTGGTGATGCAAGACCCAAAAGGGTCCTGCATAACTTCTGGGAAAGCTCAGGCATACGCCCTTTCTGGCAGCAAGCTCTCCAACTTATTCACAAATTCACTGACATTTCCCTATATGATGAACCAGCGGCAGTTTTATTAAACACCACTATCCAAAAAAGAATAGCATACATCCTTACTCAAACATTGACTAAACTCGGCGAGAGCTTGTATCCTTAACATGTGGGAACAGCAGACCCCACTAATCGTTGCTCAATGGCTAGTAAACAATATGCATAGAACATTTGCTCTTTGTCCTTCAAGGCGAATCAGAGGAACAGAAGATAAGATGGTTTTACTGAGATCTATTTTGCTGCTCCAATGAATACATTTAGTATGTGTAAATCTATACTTGTACTTCTCTTGTTGGGGCAACTATACAGGACCCCACCCCAACCACTCTCTCTGGGGAACCCCCCTTTCCCTGGTCCCCTTTAGGTTTTTTTTTTACTCTTTCTTCTTATATTCTCTCTTTTACACCAACCCCACAAAACTTTTTGAAAAAGTGGCACACACCAGTTTGTCAGAGTTGACTGACTAAAGTATTTTATCAACTACTCCATCGGGTCTATTGTAGGACTGATGACATTTTATTTATAAAGCATGGGTCTATCGTAAAACTGACAATATTTTGTTTATAAAGCATGCAAAGTTGTACCCTTGTAAGGATAAATACACTGTTGTACCATAGAGAACCAGGTTCAAGGTGTTGCGATGAGGACTTCTTGTGCTCCATTGTATGCTAACCTTTACTTGGGGGGGTGGGCACAGGTACATTGATGATATCCTCATGGTTTGGATTGGTCTTGACCATGATCTGTACCAGTTTCTGGAGGAACTGGATAATAATACCTTTAAAAGTACTTCCATACCATGGGCCATCATATGACATCAAGGACTTTGAGTGGAGATAGCGAATGATGCCTGCGGTTGTAGGCATAATTCAGATATCTTTTTTTTCCTGCAGGCGATTCCCTGCAAAGTAAAAGTCCTCATAGTTGCTGTTTAGCCACTCCATTGCTTTAACAGGCGGTAGGAGAGGACATCCCCACTCCCGCTGCCCTTCGGTGCTTCTCCCGGCTAACTGTTCAATCGGCAGGTCGGAGAATAAATTGGCAAGGGTCGTAAGTTTACCATAGAGCTGGCCATGGACCAGATTGTCCCGGCCATCTCTATTACCCTTGGAGGCCAAATGTGACATCATGACAGATGTAAACATTGCCTTTTTTTTGCTGGGAAGCGGAGATCGTTTTTTTTTTTTTTGATCTCAGGTTTTCCAACCTAGAGAAGAGATCTGGGGACTTATAGACCCCAGATCTTTCCATAAAGAGGACCCGTCATGACCTATTCCGGTTACAAGGGATATTAACATTCCTTGTAATAGGGATACAAGTGATCAAAACACATTTGAATGGAAATTGTACCAATAAAGAAATTAAAATAAAACAAAACAAAAAAATGAAAGTGCCCTTTTCTCCTCGTGCTCGCACACAGATGTGAACAAATACGCAAGTCGTTCCCACATATGTAAACAACGTTTAAACCACACATGTGAGGTATTACCGCGAACATTAGAATGAGAGCAATAAATTCTAGTGCAAGACCTCCTCTGTAACTCTAAACTGGCAACCTGTAGAAATGTTTAAAGCGTAGCCTATGAAGATTTTTAACTACCGAAATTTGGTGCAATTCTACAAGTGTGCGCAATTTTTAAGCGCGAAATGTTAGGCATCTATTTACTCGGCATAACGTCATATTTCACACTATACAAAAAAATTGGGCTAACTTTAGTGCTGCAAAAACACAGTGTGACATAAAAAATTGCAATGATTGCCATTTTATTCTCTAGGGTCTCTGCTAAAAAATATATATATAATGTTTGGGGTTCTGAGTAATTTTCTAGCAAAAAAAAAAAGATTATTATTACACGTAGGAGAAGAATGCCAGAATTTGTGTGATATGGAAGCGGTTAACCTTTCGTTTACGCATTCTGTGGCTGATAGTATCACATGGTAATATCTCTACCTCCCTGTTCTGGAAAGAAACAGCAGGGAATATCATCTTGAGGCCACACAGTGCACACCATAAAACATTAGTACAAAGCATCCGCTATGCACAATAAGTCCAGGTAAAACGCAATTGATCAAATACACATGATTTTGAAAGAGAAGCTAAAATGTTAAGGGAACGTTTGCTGATGAGGGGCTATAGTAAAAGGTGTCTAAAAAAAGCAGATTAGAGAGCTAGTGAACGCCCATGGTCTGAGCTGTTCGGGCAAAAAAAGACAAAAGATGTATTTACAGAAACTGTAAAATTTGTAACCACCAATACCTACCATCACCAACATATTAGGGGTGTTCTTTCAAAATTGTAATACTTATTAAGCACAGACAAAACTATGAGTAAATATTAGTTAGTTCTTCACCAGATAGTCTATATAGTAATATATCTCTAAGAGATAAGCTAGTACAAAGCCACAGCACTGAGAAACCAGGTGAAGATGAAGGCCCAATGGGTGTAGGCTCAATGGCGAAAGGTTTAAGGTCTATTTAATGATCTGCATCTGTGGTGCTTTCTACGTGTGGAAGACCAACACTTAAAATCATTACCCAGCTCGACAGACATGTAGGTTTGCTACACAATTATGTCACAGTAATGAAGTTCATGGCCTTGGATAATTTTGGAAGACCCATTGGGAGGGGATTTTGATATGCAGGTGCTTCAGAGAGAGACTATGTGGAAAACACCATCTAAAAGCTAATGTACCACCTGGATTGAATGAGGTAGTTAGCTTTACACTTTTTTTATAGTTAGGGGTGCTTGATACATCTGTTCCCCAACGGGTCTGCTATTGGACCCATTATTTGTGTTATATCCTTTACAAGTGGACAATTTTTCATAAGTTACTAATAAATTGACATGGATCCCCATTAGGATGGTGTGGTTGCCCCCAGTGGTGGGTGGTGGTTGCGCAGGGGGTTTGTTACCTATGCCTTCAATACTCTAATATGGAAGCGTAAAATATGGCCTTTTATGAGTTGTGATACAGTGCGTTTGTGTTTTGCATCTCATTTGGTGGCTCCTGTCGTGTTTTTGGAGCGAGGTATGAGTAGACGTTGTGCTCATGCTCCAGCCCCTTGCCAGTTTCATGCGTACCTCCAGCGCCTAAGGGGTGCAGTGTGTGCAATTGTTCAATCTATATCCGGAAGGCTGATAGGCGCCCATGGGGCATGCACACACACACCTCTTTAGCAGGAATTTGCCACCTGCATCCAGTTTTGGGGAGCCTTTATAGTGTGCCCCCCCCCCACATAGACACTTGATTTCCCTTCCTGTGCTGTTAGAGGCGATTT
>BLSH010341846.1:281827-302271 GCA_018402905.1 Glandirana rugosa | reverse complement strand
CTACACACCTCCGGCAAAATCTTCATAATACCTATTTTTACACTTCTACAACTTTATGTGTATATAAGTTATTACAACGGCATAATATATGTGTATATAAGTTATTACCCCGAAAAACCCTTGTAAAACCTATTTTCACATCTCTACAACTTTTCATATATATGTGTGTATATAAGTCATTACAACGGCATCCCCCTTGTTGTCACCAATCTTAGGTTTGTGTAACAACATTGTCCATCTTCCGTAAGTTGACACCACTAAATTGGTGAACTGTTGACCCGTGAATTTGGGGAGTGTAGTATGACTGAGTAATTGTCATTCAAAGTGTGAGAGCACTGAAAGCTGAAAATTGGTCTGGTTAGGAAGGGGGTTTAAGTGCCCAGTTGTCAAGTGGTTAAATCACCACAGTTGAATGCCTTCTACCTGTTACAACAATGTGTTTGGATTCTAACCACTGTTGTTCCCCCTACGGCAACATTACTGAATATATGTGTGTATATATACTTTTCAACATCTCTACACTTTTATCCAAAATGTTCCCAAAAAGCCCCATTATTGAATATATGTGTATATAATACGGCAACATTATTGAATATATGTGTATTTCAACATCTTCACATTTTTATCCATAATACTTCTAAAACGGCCTCCACACATCCATTCCATCATGAGATCACAGGAGTATTATCTGTTCTTCACCGCTAGATGTCACCTGTTTTTCCTCCAATATATAGCAGCAACCAATCCATGTTAGAATATGCCTGATGAAAGAGTACGCCTGGTGGTTACATCACAGGCTGAAAGACTCAAACGCGTCGCATTATTGTGACGTGGGACGCTATACACGCTGCCTTCCTGATGCCCCGGATATTCCTCTAACAACGAGCGGATATTTGATTTACTGCCGGCTGTCATCCTGCTCCACCGGAACGCTCTGTGGATACAGCTGTACGGAAGACCACGTTCACCACGGACATTGCTGCTTATCCTAACGTCTCTCCGCAGACATGTATGCGGACATGCGCTAAATATTTTGAAACATGTGAGTTGTTTAACCCCGTTTTATCTAAATACATTTTTATACTACTGCATTTAGAGGTGCCTTCTTTCTTCTTCTACCTGTATGAAGCTGGGCAGGCATATTGAGCTAGGTATATTATTGAGCAGCATGAATGAGAGATCAGCCTTAAGGCTTCATGAACACAGGACTTTAAAAAACCGCCAAACGACGTCAGTAGCTTATCAGGGATGTTTTCAGCTTTTACCAGCATTATATTACCACATTTTTTTTGCATTTTTAGCGTTTTTAAAGGGCCAGCGTTTTTTTTTTTAGTTTTTTTCCAATTGATCTAAAACGTCCAAAAACGTTGGAGGTTGGCGTTTTTGAGCGTTTGAACATTTTTACAGCTGAAAAACCTCCAAAAGAACCCTCTGGTCTTGGGTTTTTTTACAGCTCAAAAACGTCACTGCTAAAAACAGTTGATAACAGCCTATGTGTGCATGAGCACATAGGATAACATGATGGAGAGTTTATTGACTGTAGAAAAAAACGTCTGCAGCTGAAAAACAGCCTCACAGCTATTTGACATGCCCATCTCTCCAGACCCAGCCTTCGCAATTTTAAATCTAAAACCTGAAGCCCTATCCCGAAAACAGTTTAAATTCCTCCTTCATCTCCTCACTGCCGCAAAGCCAGCTGTAGCCAGGGCCTGGAAATCACCATACCTGAAACCAAACACAGAATGACTAGATTGACTATGATACATGTCAAAATGGAAGCTATTGAAAGAGAACAGACTCCCAAATTTGAGCAAATCTGGAAACCCTGGATAGAAAAACTCCTCCCACCTACCTTCGAGCAAACAGTCTTATTGCAATGGTAATCACATTTACAACTCACAAATCTAGTGCGGAGCGGACGGCAGGATCATCTTCGTGGACCTCTCTCTCCCCTTTCTCTCTTTCCCGACCTTCTTCTCAATTTATCCACAGAGACCTATAATCTTCCAGTTTACTGTATTTAATTGAGTTATGTACATCAGATAAAATGTTATTATCGCACATTCTTGCGATGGCTGTAGACTGACTATTCATGGTCTTTTCCCGGACACAGTTTGTTCCCAATAGGGGTGTCCAGGAGTATTAAGCGAGTTGCCTCGCCAACCTCCAACGTTTTTGGACGTTTTAGATCAATTGGAAAAAAACCCTGGCCCTTTAAAAACGCTAAAAATGCAGTAATATAATGCTGGTAAAAGCTGAAAACATCCCTGATAAGCTACTGATGTTTTTTGGCTGCTTTTCTAAAGTCCTGTGTGCATGAAGCCTTAAAGTTTTTACCTTTTGTATCACCAGCCCCTTCCATTTAGATTGTGACCTCTCACAAGTAGGTCCCTCCTAATCTTCTTGTCTTAAATTGTATTGTAGCTGTACTGTCTCCCTTTATTGTTTGAGTCTCCGTGTTGGCGCTGTATACATTTTTTATAATATTAAAGGAGACTTGTTATGAGAGAAATATGGTAACCACTATTTCTGACCCTTTTCTATCAATACTACATGTATGCATTTATTCCAGGTCAGTGATTCAATGTTTTGAAGCTGAGGGATCAGAATGAAAGACCATAACCTAGCATTTTTAGTAGGACAGATCAGCAATGAAAGCTTCCTTGTTTCTTTTATAACAGATCCCTGCCAAACGTTTTTCAGTGGTTTCTCAGAGTCTAATAATCTGTCATTGTGCTGGACATAAGTGACTTTATAGCTATGAAATATCTAAAGCTACCAGTAGGGAAGGTCATTATAGCCGGCCATAGGTGGATTAAATGTCAACCGTTTAAGCAGGGACCAGCTGAGATTCGATCCATCTATGGGCAGGTTGGCTGTACTACAGGTAATCCATCGATTGCCTGCGGTACAACCAGACTGTCT
This sequence comes from Glandirana rugosa, assembly GCA_018402905.1. Taxonomy (NCBI): domain Eukaryota; kingdom Metazoa; phylum Chordata; class Amphibia; order Anura; family Ranidae; genus Glandirana; species Glandirana rugosa. The sequence goes on along the minus strand of BLSH010341846.1, from coordinate 299,346 downwards.
GACGTTTTTCTTGTTTAAGCATTTTATTGGCATTTTCAGTAGATACACAATACAAGTAATGTATAGAAACGTTACAAAGGAAGGATGATGAACTAGCAGTTACAACAGTGTACATCGAATAGGTAAATATTCTAGCTCGCTCTATCTCATCGGAAAATTGCGTGGCAACTCGCTTAATACTTCTGGACACCCCTACTGGGAACAAACTGTGTCCGGGAAAAGACTACAAATAGTCAGTCTACAGCCATCACAAGAATGTACGATAAGAACATTTTATCTGATGGACGTTTTAGATCAATAGGAAAAAAACTAAAAAAAAACCGCTGGCCCTTTAAAAACGCTAAAAAATGCGGTAATATAACGCTGGTAAACGCTGAAAACATCCCTGATAAGCTACTGACGTTTTTTGGCTGTTTTTTAAAGTACTGTGTTCATGAAGACTTAAGGCTGATCTCTCATTCATGCTGCTCAATAATATACCTAGCTCAATATGCCTGCCCAGCTTCATACAGGTGTAAAGGTGTGGAAAATGCAAAGAGGTGAACTAAATCCTGATGACATGGGTATATATACATACATATATATATACATACACACACATACACTGTGTGTGTGTGTGTGTGTATATATATATATATATATATATATATGTGTAGTGTATATGTACAGTATCTCACAAAAGTGAGTACACCCCTCACATTTTTGTAAATATTTTATTATATCTTTTCATGTGACAACACTGAAGAATGGCACTTTTCTACAATGTAAAGTAGTGACTGTACAGCTTGTATAACAGTGTAAATTTGCTGTCCCCACAGCCATTAATGTCTAAAACATCGGGAACAAAATTGAGTACGCCCCTAAGTGAAAATGTCCAAATTGGGCCCAAAGTGTCAATATTTTGTGTGGCCACCATTATTTTCCAGGACTGCCTTAACCCTCATGGGCATGGAGTTCACCAGAGCTTCACAGGTTGCCACTGGAGTTTCTTCCACTCCTCCATGAAGACATCACGGAGCTGGTGGACAACCCTCCATTTGAGGATGCCCCACAGATGCTCAATCGGGTTTAGGTCTGGAGACATGCTTGGCCAGTCCATCACCTTTACCCTCAGCTTCTTTAACAAGGCAGTGGTCATCTTGAAGGTGTTTTTGGGGTCGTTATGTTGGAATACTGCCCTACGGCCCCGTCTCCAAAGGGAGGGGATCATACTCTGCTTTGGAATGTCAAAATACACATTGGCATTCATGGTTCCCTCAATGAACTTTAGCTCCCCAGTGCCGGCAGCACTCATGCAGCCCCAGACCATGACACTCCCATCACCATGCTTGACTGTAGGCAAGACACACTTGTCTTTGTACTCCTCACCTCGTTGCCGCCACACATGCTTGACACCATCTGAACCAAATAAGTTTATTTTGGTCTCATCAGACCGCAGGACATGGTTCCAGCAATCCATGCCCTTAGTCTGCTTGTCTTCAGTGAACTGTTTGCGGGCTTTCTTGTGCATCATCTTTAGAAAAGGCTTCTTTCTGGGAAGACAGCCATGCAGACCAATTTGACGCAGTGTGCGGCGTATGGTCTGAGCACTGACAGGCTGACCCCCCACCCCTTCAACCTCTGCAGCAATGCTGGCAGCACTCATACGTCTATTTCCCAAAGACAACCTCTGGATATGACACTGAGCACGTGCACTCAACTTCTTTGGTCGACCATGGTGAGGCCTGTTCTGAGTGGAACCTGTCCTGTTAAACCACTGTATGGTATTGGCCACCATGCTGTAGCTGTTTCAGGGTCTTGGCAATCTTCTTATAGCCTAGGCCATCTTTATGTAGAGCAACAATTTTTTTTTCAGATCCTCAGAGAGTTCTTTGCCATGAGGTGCCATGTTGAACATCCAGTGACCAGTATGAGAGAGTGAGAGTGTTAACACCAAATTTAACACACCTGCTCCCCATTCACACCTGAGACCTTGTAACACTAATGAGTCACATGACACCGGGGAGGGAAAATGGCTAATTGGGTCCAATTTGGAAATTTTACACTGTAATACAAGCTGTACACTCACTACTTTACATTGTAGCAAAGTGTCATTTCTTCAGTGTTGTCACATGAAAAAATATAATAAAATATTTGCAAAAATGTGAGGGGTGTACTCACTTTTATGAGATACTGTATATATCATGAGCTCCGAAAGGGAGCTGGATAAATCTAGAGGTAATGTAAATATAATGTTTGAAATAGCCCACATATGTCAGACCAATCAGAAATTTTTATTGTAATCAGACTAATAAAGGATTGTTTTGGATTGGTTTCCTCGGGTTTTAGCACTCTGCACATTTGTATGAACCAAACACATTGGTGCTGCTTTCCTGTATCGACCAGGCATCAGCCAGTTTATGAGTGTTTCTTGCTGACCATGGCTTCTAAATGATGATGAAGAATGAAGCCATATTGATTATGTTTTCTAAATGCTGGATCACAGCATACAAGTGATGCCGCTGCATTGCTCACCGCAGGAGCTCTTTTGTTTAGACAAGGGACATCACACAATTAGAGGCAAGAGGTACACACAGAGATGTTGATTCTGTCTATTCTACTAGTCTTCTAACACAAATGTGCTGGTTTTGTATTATAGAACACGCAGAAAGAAAGAGGAGTCAGGTGACTTTATGTGTTAAAATATTATAAAAAAAAGAAAAAAAAAAGACCGCAGGAAATGCTCTAGAACTGATCTACGTGAATGTTTCACATTATATATGTGCACATGCAATGCTAAAGAGAAACTTCTGTTACCATTATATTAGGATATACTATAGCATCTTCATCACATTTGCAAGCTTATGTTAACAAGGATATGTACTTGCTGAAATGTAATTTATACAGATCAAAACATATGATTATCTGCTTGGCTTTCTTTGTTCACTTGCACGACAATCTCACTTAAAAGCTACCATAACACAGACTATCTTGTTATATACAAGATTAGATTACATTAAAATGGATACAATAACAACAAAAGAAAATATTTTGCTTTCCTCCAAACAGCTTGAAGTAGTTTAAAGCTGGCTACACATTATACAATACTCTTGTTCAATTTCCTTTAGATTCACATTCAACTATTTAGTGCAAGGGCCTGCCTAACTGCATACAAGTTATAAGTCTTTAGATTTGACCTCATATTATAAGGTTTTGGTAAATCTAAAGGAAAATTGTATACTGTGTAGCCAGCTTAAGGCCGGCCACAGACAATCATGTATGGGCAGGCTGAATGTAACAAGCTGATTGATCGATCAACTTTGGTACAACCAGCCTGCCAGATCTTGCGTGCGATTGATTATTGCTATCAGCTTGTTTAGCCACTGGCAATAATCAGTGTCTTCTCCTGGTGGAGAGGCTTCCCCTGCCCCACAGCAAGAATACAAAGACTTGGCAGGAGGGATGTCTCTGCCAACACTGTCTGTGTTGATGGGGGAATCAAGCAAATTTCTTTCTGGAAATTTGCACCATGTATGGCCTGCTTAACCACTTCAGCCCTGGAAGGATTTCCCAGGTTAGGACCAGAGCACTTTTTGCGATTCGGCACTACGTCGCTTTAACTGACAATTGCGTGGTCGTGCGGTGTTGTACCCAAACAAAATTGGTGTTCTTTTTTTTCCCCCAAACAGAGCTTTCTTTTGGTGGTATTTGATCACCTCTGCGTCATTTCTGATCGCCGCTATAAACAAAAGAAGAGTGACAATTTTGCAAAAAAAAAAACAAATTTCTTACATCTTTTTTCATTGGTTTTGCCGATTTATATTCTCCCTATCGCAATCAGCGTTTATTGATTGGTTTGCTCAAAAGTGGCCGCATTTATGGATGATGAGAATTAATTTCTGGGTTTTTTTTTTTTTTTTTACTAGTAATGGCAGCGATCTGCGATTTTTAGTGGGACTGCAATAATCCAGCGGACATGTCGGACATTTTTGACACTTTTTTGGGACGAATGACATTTATACAGCGATCATAAATTTAAATGTCCACTGATTACTGTATAAATGTCATTGGCAGTGAAGGGGTTAACCTGTAGGGGGAGATCTAGGGGTTAAGTGTGTTCCCTGGGTCTGTTCTAACTGTGGGGGCGTTGGGCTACCATGGGCATGAGAGATCTAACTGATCCCAGTGACAGGGATCAGTAGATCTCCCATGCCCCCACTAACAGAGCGGGGAACCGCCGTGTTTACATCGGCGGTTCCCCGTTCTTTGGCTGTGGCAGCTCATCGCGGCTCGCCGGCGGACATCGGGTCCGCCCGAGCCACAGGCACACTCCTCAGGAGTGCGGCGGGCGTGTCCCCTAACGGCCACTTGCAGATCGCCGTTTTTTTACGGCGATTCGTGCCCAGTGTCCACACTACCGCCGTAAATAGACGGTAGGCGGTGTGCAACCGGTTAAGAAACATAAGCTGTAAGAGTTTTGCTTATGTCTCCAAGTGGGACAAACATGACTGATCCATGGATACTGGTATATAAAAACACAAACTGTTAAAATAAAGGGGATGATTCAATAAAGCATTTGCAACGCTTTTCTGGCATTATGACTGGATTAGAAATTCCTGGACCAAATTAACGAAAGCCATGCAAGAGTTCTCTTGCTATTTCCCATGTGGGATACAAATTCAGGTAGTTCCTATGTGCGACACTTTTACATTCTGGTGCTTTGGCTGCGACATATCGACAATATCGCCATATTGGTAACAAGAAAAAAGATCTAGGAGGTTTTGTTGTTTTTTATTATTATAATAATTAGTTTTATTATTACTTTTTCAATGTTTACTAAATATTTAAAGTGGATATAAACCCGCACATAGACCCAGTGAAGTGAATAGCTTCAGATGATACACAGGGATGAAACAAATCTCACTACATAAGTTTTACATGTATATATGCTGTCTTCACATTTATATACTGTCCCCTTTAGGAGGGGATTATTGCTAGACACTGAGACAGCTGATTGGAGTTAAGGCACACACCCCCTCCCCACACATACAGAGTTTGCCCGTGAATCGTGCAGCAGTCTGCTAATCTATTTATAGCAACCTCCTCCGACACGCACTTCTGTCTCTGGAGAACTTGTCAAAAGTTATCAGGCTGATAACAAAGGAACGGAGCAGGACAGAGCTATGAAACACAATGCTTTGAGGAGAGATAAGAAAACTGCAGATTTATGTGCCCAGCTCAAATTTCATGAATCAGGTTTACATCCACTTCAAGGTGACAAGAGAAAAGTGAAGCTATCACATAAGGTGTATCAAAACCTCCAAATAAAAAATGTATATACCTATATATCCAGACAGAGCGAGACCTTGTCACTGTGAAAAAATGGAGGAAAATGTGACACAGGATTCGCATTAGAGGTTAATGTGATGTTCCGAACTATCGTTTTAGAGCAGAGAAGGCTGTGTTTGTAATTTTATGTGGATTCTGTAGTTCTGGATTGGAACTTTCAATCCTCTGTCTGGATTTTACCAGGTGCCTGCAGCTTTTCTGAGTACACAGGTGTGCAGGGTCGTTATATATGCAAGCCTGAGGATAGCTCAGGGCTCCCAGTTGGAGATTGCCCCCAGTGTGGGTCAAACATGCCCCAGCCAGAAGCCAAGAGACAAAGGGTCTTACCAAGGGGTCAGAGGTGCCCCAGCTAGAAGCCAAGAGACAGAGCATCTCACCAAGGGATCAGAGGTGCCCCAGCTAGAAGCCAAGAGACAGAGGGGCCTCACTGAGGGGTCAGAAGTGCCCCGGCTAGCAGTCAGGAGGTCTCATTTCAGGAATCAGGTTGGCTCCTATTGGGGTGTCAGGAGAACCCCGTATCATAGGCCAAGAGTGGGCCATGCAGCAGGGTGCTGCGAACAAAGGCTAGGAGAGTCAAAGTGAGGAGCTTGTGTCTCCTGCCCTCTGGTATAGATATATACAGTATGTACTCATATATACAGATTTGCCACTCTTATTTCTCAGCAGTGTACAAAGAGGTCAGCAAAATTAGCTAAAAATCATGCCCAAATGGACTTCCAAGTAATAGGGTGAAAATATTGCTTTTCCATGGCCTGCATGCTGTGGCAGAATTTACAACTGAAATACAAAAAAAATACTAAGTACAACTGGATGTGCTGACATAATGCGCATGTTCAGTTTGTAAGCGCAAAGTGGGGTGTTTTAAATGACTGACTTATTCCCTGTGCCCACTGCCAACACCCCCTGTGGACATTAGCTCCTCACATAGAACCTTGGCCCATGCTCATACTGGGGATGCACAAACAAGAAGTTAGGGGAAAATCAAGGCAATGCTAAACAGGAGAGGATAGGCAAACGGAAACAGTTTTATAATAATTAGGCTTCTTCATTGATAAATTCCTATTTCTGTTCCTCTAAAGTAGCACTGTGACAGAATAAGACCTGCCCTGAACAATTGTTAACTGTTTTGAATGAAGATCATTCTCAACTGTGCTGACACGATGCTCATGTTCAGCTTGTAAGTGCAAAGTGGGGTGATTTAAAGGGATGACATGTTCCCTGTGCCCACTGCCAACACCCCCTGTGGACACATTAGTTCCACACGTAGAACCTTGGCCCATGCTCATACTGGGGATGCACAAACAAAAAATTAGGGGAAAATCAAGGCAATGCTAAACAGGAGAGGAGAGACAGACTGATACAGTTTTATAATAATTAGGCAGCTTCATTCATGAATTCCTATCTGTGGTGCTCTAAAGTAGCACTGTGACAGAATAAGACCTGCCCTGAACACTTAATGGTTTTGTATGAAATTCATTCTCAACACTGGTAAATCTATCTATCTCAGCTGGCTGCCCAAGACTGCAGGAAACAAAAAAAGTGCAGATTTTGCCGACAGGCATCCTGACTTGCTTCTAATTTTCTTGAGAATGTCCCTTTGTGAATGTTGTGCAGGCAATTACAATGTGGTATAGAAAGGAAAAGAAAAAATATCCATAAAACTCAGACAACGTTTTGTACAGATCTAGTGTACTGAGAATATTAATCAGACCTAATATAACAACATTGTGTGCTATACAGTGATTAAACTTACTTTAATGTTATCATTTCTATGTGCACCCTTGGAAGCAATTACAAAACAGGTCTTACTTGTACAGTGGAATATCTGGCTCCTTTCCTTCTGTTCTCAGAGTCAAACAGCATTGCTGAAGTTGAGATTTAGGATCATTCCAGTCTTGATTTAGAATAAACTCCTGTACACCAGACAGAACAGAAAAATCATTCGCCTCTAAATAGTGTTTGATAGACGCTTACAAAAACAATGCAGGAGGCAGTAAGAATCACTTGGTCAAATGTATCGGAACAATAATCTTTTGTTATTCAGCCCTGCAAAACCCTAGATAGCATCAATCAGAGTCTGGATAGGAGAACTCCCTTCCAAACAAGTTTTGATTAATCTACTTTGTCAAACTCTTGTGCGCTTCTGATGACTGACTAGTCTATGTGTGGACTACACAAGTGCCTAAACTCACTCAGAGATGCCCCTTGAGCAGGCTATCTTTATTGAAAAGTGATTTCCCAGTTACTTATTGACACCCCGAGGGTATCTGAAGAATGTTATCTTTTCCTTGCCGATCCATCTTCGCAAAATACATCTACAGGCTTTCGATGGAAATGCAGTTTTGGGTCAGTAGATTTCCTGTACGCACTGACATTTAACTCTTTTGGGTGTGAAATAAACTGTATTTACGACACCTTTATCGTGGAGTTCTGAAAGAGGAACTGTCTATGTTGCTCAAATCAACCATTTCAATTTTTTTATTAATTGTTAAACTTGTATTAGAAACTTAACAGTTTAATGAAATTAACTATTGCTATAGGCAATACAGACACGGTGCTTTCAGACACTGATAACAGGATATTTTGACTTAAAGTTTTAGGACACATTTATATAAACACAGACTACAGAAAACTATCACTATAGGAAGTGTCATTTACCTTTAGTCGCGGGAAGAAGCACACATTCATAAAAGTGTGAACGTATTCCAAGTCCTTATCGATATAAAGTGCCGCAATAAATGCTACAGGTAAAACACATAGGTTAAAATTCTACATACTGCTAGCTGTAAAAAGCAATAATAAAAAAAAAACACATGTTGGTCACATTTCTAAAGATGGAATTAAGTAGCTGGGGCACTGAGTGGTTCTGGATGTTCAAACACTAAAAGCAAATGCCAGGCAGTTAAGAGAAAGGAGCAGGTTGGTGAAAGGAAAAATAGAAGCGCTTTTATTTTTTCTGACACAGAAATGCATTGTAATATTAAATATTTATGGAAGAGCCACCAATGCACCTCTAGTCCGAAAATACAGAATTGTTCATTACACAGCACGGTCTAATTCTTTTTATGCTATTTGCTTCCACTTCAGATGGTGACAGGAGAACACACTGCTACATGAACATACATTTCTTTTACTGCTAATAGTTGACAGAAGTTTTTGTTCCACTTTATATCCGGCAATGTATTACTACAGAGACTTTATTATACGCTCCTTAGTTGGCAAGCTGTTGTTTATGAATGAGTCCTAAAGCGAACAGTGATATTGGTCTTCATGTAGGACTAAATGACACATTGTTTCAACGTTCTGCCCAACTAAATATGTGCAATTGTATCATCTGTTTATGGATACCTTTGAAACCATTTAACCACTTCAGCCCCGGAAGAATTTCCCACTTTAGGACCAGAGCACTTTTTGCGATTCGGCGCTGCGTCGCTTTAACTGACAATTGCGCGGTCGTGCGACGTTGTACCCAAACTAAATTTGCGTCCTTTTTTTCCCACAAATAGAGTTTTCTTTTGGTGGTATTTGATCGCCTCTGCATCATTTCTTATCGCCGCTATAAACAAAAGAAGAGCGACTATTTTGCAAAAAACCCAAATTTCTTACTTTTTGCTAAAATTCAAATAAAAAAAAAAAAATAAAAAAAACATTTTTTTTCACCGTTTTTGGCCGATTTATATAATTCCTCATATTTGCGATAAAAAAAATTGCAATCGACGTTTATTGATTGGTTTGCGCAAAAGTGGCCGCGTTTACGGATGGTGAGAATTAATTTCTGGGGTTTTTATTTTTTACTAGTAATGGCGGCGATCTGCGATTTTTAGCGGTAATGCGATATTGGGGCGGACATGTCGGACACTTTTGACACTTTTTTGGGACCAATGACATTTATTCAGCGATCAGAAATTTAAATATCCACTGATTACTGTATAAATGTCATTGGCAGTGAAGGGGATAACCTGCAGGGGGAGAGCTAGGTGTTAACTGTGTTCCCTGGGTGTGTTCTTACTGTGGGGGGGTTGGGCTAACATGGGCATGAGAGATCTAACTGATCCCAGTGACAGGGATCAGTAGATCTCTCATGCCCCACTGACAGAGCGGGGAACCGCAGTGTTTACATCGGCGGTTCCCCGTTCTTTCCCTGTAGCCGCTCATCGCGGCTCGCCGGCGGACATCCGGTCCGCCCGAGCCGCGGGCACACTCCCCAGGAGTGCGGCCCCCTGGTGGCCAAATGCAGATCGCCGCTTATTTACGGCGATTCGCGCAGGGCTCCCCGTCTGCCGCCGTGAAAAGACGGCGCGCGGTGGGGAACCAGTTAAAACATTGATAGGCCCAGGGCAGACATCCAATAGATGGGCACCCAACCCGTATTGTTTTTATTTCTACAGCACAACTATGCCTAATAATATTGAATATAGAGGCAGAGGAGGTTAACAGCTTGTGGAGCTACAAGCCCCAACCTGAGTTTATATCTCCTTCTCTACCATGGTGTGGGCAGTGCAGGAGTTTAGGAAAAGCACTCATTTATATCATATGGGGTGTTCATTTTTTTTCCAGTTATGGATAAATTGGGGAAGGAATGGAACCATGTTGGGATTTAATGCTATTTGGGGCTCTGTTAAAAAGATGTATCCCCTTTCAGGATACACATTTTTAAAGTGTTACTAAACCCAGGACCCTGCATTCACTATATCTGGTCACCCACAGTACACAGAACATGGAAATACAATTATTTTAGTAAGTATAAACTGCTGAATACTTCTTATCAGCAGTATATAGCAGTCTTGTGACTGCTATCAGTGTCCAGGCCCAGCAGTGGTTTAAAGCTTGTAGGAGGAATTTTTATTTTCCTCTGTCTATGAGGCTGCAGGACCCCGGACCCTCTGTCTGGACAGTGCTGATTAGTCCTGTGCTGATAACATACACCCTCCCAAGACAAAAAAATAACTCTCTAGCAATACACACCAAACTGAGCATGTGCAGGAGATGGATTGGAGGACGGTGGCAGAAAAGGAGGATCAGAGAAGACAGGGTCAAACACCTTTTTTACACAATGTGCAGGATTAGGCCCTTAGGTTCCACAGTGGGTATAATAAGCATGTTTTACTGCATATATACAGACCTATTTTACTGTTGTGGGGTTAGTAACACTAACTACAGCACAGACTAAAAATAAATATATATTTTTTTTAAGTATAGTAGGGGAAGGCTAAAACCTCTACTGTTTGTGACCTTATCTTATTGTAGATTTCCCCTCCCTATTTGATGAAACTTGTCACAAGGACAGGTAGAGCCCATTCAAACTGTTGTGTTGCAATGATTTCACATGCATTATCGCATGGCATATGCCTTATTGTGGCGCTATTCATTAAGAATATAACCCCAAAATAGCACCATGTTCATGTATTGGTGTGTTGTGGTGCATTAGCAGCCCAATTGTGATGCATGGGTTGCCTGCACCCCTGTTGCCATAGTAAACTTTACAATTATAGCCATAACTGTAAAAAAAGGAGAGTGCTGTTGCCCCCACCACTGAACACCACTCTGATCCTGAGAAATCTTTTTCTGAAGCCCACAGGGACACCAGTGGGTGGTTGCTCTTGATGTCCTCCAAGTAACCGCAGCTCTCAGCAGAATGACCTAATGAGCATTGCAGGGGAACCAGGATACAGACACTCCTGAGGTGTTGGTTTCTCTCTAGATAACAAAATATTCTAAGGATTTGAGTGGCATTCAGTGACAGAGGCAGCAGGAAAGGTAACTAGCTACATTGTTCTTTACTATAGGGACAGGGTTGCTTTAAAACTGAGGTGTGGGCAAAAACGTTATGGGGCACTGGCTAGATACCAATGAAGTAAGTCTAATAATGTGTACTGCTATCTTCTAAAAAATGTTACTTAGGCTGACCGTGCACCATACAGTCTTACTGTACAAAATCCTTTAGAACTACAAGGCCACAACAATTTTTTTTATTTTATTTTATGATTGGGTCCAAATCTGTGGAGTGGGTTGCTATTATTTTCTTATTTACAAGCTGGTACACCTGCAGCTTTACTAGCTTGTACCCCTCTAAGTTGGTGGGCCCCAGGCAACTGTTCCTTTTGCATATATTAATGCGGTCCTGGATTCTTATATTTTTCCCAGATACTATCTGCACCATATTTTTCCTTTTTTAAATAAAAAGTAGGTCAGGAGGTTCAAACCCAGCTTGTAGCCTTTCCCCCCAACAAACTATTTGACCTCGGTCTCCAGCAGTCTATGTCAGCCAGTCATCTGATGCTGCTGAATCACAGGTACTGGAATAAAATTACAATTCCATGTAATGTATGGTTTTACGCCTCCAACTTGTTCCACCGTCATGGGCTTTAATGTGACATCATTTGCAATGTGTAATCTTACAGCGATTCCAACACCTTTTGATCTTGCTGCGTTCAGCGTCCTTAACAGCCATTTTTGTCAGCATGCAGTTTATGCTCTAATAGTATGTGTGTGGAGCACATGGGGGTAGGTTTCAGGTACTGTGTAAATTGAAAGCCAGCTCACATTTTTCCAAAGTACAATAAAAGTGTGTGCATATCAATGTATCAGTTGGTATCTAAAAAAACAAGATTACGAGGTGGAGAAGCTTGAAATTTATTGGGGCATGCATAAAAGGCTAAAGAGTTTATAGTCTCATGGGGTATATGGGTGTAATAAAAAAAGCTGCAAGTAGGTTAGAATATGAGGAGAAATATTGAAAGTGGCTCATATGCAACCCTCTCGACAGTCACAATGCCTACAATGAGCCATGATTTTATGTGTGATCTGGTTGTTTATGACTCCAGCAACGCCCCTTAATATGCAAATCCCAGCATGTGAAAAGAACACCGCTGTGAAGATTTAGGGCTAAGCTATGTGACTTATTTTAGTTGCACCAGTAACACAAAATAGGTTGCATATATTTATATGTATTAATTCTAGTATTTTTTTTTCTTTTGCTATTAGATAAGGTAGCACTAAACGCCAAACAGGTTTATTGCAATGCTCTTATGCTACCGAAAAACGATGAGACAGCATAGGAGGAGATAGTAGAGGGATGGGCTTATCAGTTTGCTGCTTTTCCTTTACTATCCAATGGCAGACTAAAAGCAGGTACATGATCCAACGTTATTGTTTAACTGCAACAGGGAAAGGTCAGGCCACTGGCCTGGTTCTGTTGCCTGACAGGGTCATAAATAAAAAAAAAAATTTGCAGGTAATATAGCACATCTATCTATCTATTTATTTATCTATCTCAATGGTGTGTCTATATTTGTATTTGACTGAATTTACAAGCCCCTAAATGCTGTGTTGTTAAACCCAGTTGTTTGGCCTCTGGCATTTTACTGCATACTGTTCCACAGCTGACAATAATATTAACTATGCACTCTATGTTCAAGCAGTCATTATGACAGAGTATGAGTATTCTCCACTAACCTCTGATCGCATTATACTACTAACATCTATCATCTATGTGTCTTAACTATTTCAGTAACCCTAAATATCATAACAACATTAGAAGAAAACATCCATAAAATAAATTAGCTGCAATGGACTCAGGAAATAGATGCGTTAAACACCACTAGAGATGCATGATGCTATAATTTAATCTTATTTAATCTAACAAAGCCTGCTCTGGAATCATTTGATGGACTCAACAGGACCCAGTCAAATACGATTTAACAAAAGTCAGCACTTCACTTATAAATATTAAAAGCAGAGTAGCTCAGATTTTTATTTTTTAATTCCAGGCCACTGCTTGAGCATGGAATGTAAAACATGGGCAAGTCCATCATTTTGATCCCCAGAATCACATTTTACAAAGGAAGGAAATACAAAATAATTATATCCTGCAAAACTGTCCTGTGATCTGTCCAATGTAACTAAATTAAAAAATAACAACATTAAGTAAAAGGGAAGTTGCTTTTTAGAAAAAGACCCACAATATATAACTGCTACAAAATGTGATATTTAAGTGAAATAAGCAGAATAATATCAATTAAAAAAAAGAAAAAAAAAATCCTATTTGAATTTTCATGTAGCTTTTCATTTACATTTTTAAACTGACTTTAATATTTTGATGTTAAAACACAAAACTTAAGGCAGTAAAAGTATATTATTTTACACTGAAAATATATTGATACCATGGCAAAACAAAAATAATGAAAATGTATGTAATGTAAAGTTACTAGGGTACTAAAAAGGTCTAATAAGATTTGTATATTACCACTTCGAGACCGGCGACCGCATATATACTGCGGCAGAGCGGCTCTATTGCGTGAAATAATGTACGTTATTTCGTGCATGTGCCACTGTGGGTGTGCTCGATGTCCGCCGGCCACCCACGATCGCTCCATAGAGAGGCAGAACGGGGCTCTGCCTAAGTAAACAAAGCGGATTCCCGCTCTGACAGGAGACAACACTGTTCCTAGTAATCAGGAACAGCAATCTCTGTGTTGTCCCATTGAGCTCACCCCCCACATAGTTAGAACACACACTGAGGGAACACAGTTAACCCTTTGATAGCCCCTAGTGTTAACCCCTTTCCCTGCCAGTGTCATTTATGCAGTGATTAGTGCATTTTAAGCACTGATCACTCTATTGGCATCACTGGCCCCTAAAAAGTGTCACTTATGGTCAGATTTGTCTGCCGCAATGTCGTAGTCCCGTTAAAAATCGCAGATCGCCGCCATTACCAGTAAAAACAATAAAAAAATAAATAAAATTCCCTAAATCTATCCCCAATTTTGTAGACGTTATAACTTTTGTGCAAACCAATAAATATACACTTTTTGGGATTTTTTTTACCAAAAATATGTAGAAGAATACATATTGGCCTAAATTGATGAATACATTTGTTTTCTTACATTTTTTCAAAATTGACGTAATTTTTTTGTTTATAGAGCAAATAATAAAAGCCGCAGAGGTGATCAAATACCACCATAAGAAAGCTCTATTTGTGAGAAAAAAAGGAAATCAATTTTGTTTCGGTACAAGGTCACGCAATTGTGAGTTAAAGTGACGCAGAGCTGTATCGCAAAAAATGGCCTTGTCATTAAGGGGGTAAATTCTTCCTGGGCTGAGGTGGTTAAAACCAAAATTAAATGTATCTAATCCAATTGTAGCTAGGTCACCAGTTACTATAGTGTTAAAACCAAACTGTGCAGCGCTCATATGCAATAAATACAAAAAAAAGTCCATAAATTCATTCATGAGAGCTTCCTCTAAAGTGCTGAGCAGGTGAGATCAAAAGCATGCAGACATCAGTTTCACACGTGGAAAAGGGTGCTCAAGAGTCCGCCACCGTTTACACAGGCTGCTCACCTTTCTCCCATGATCCTCATTACAGGGATCACATTGAGCCTCTGCCTTTTATTAGGGAAAAGGCACCAACCCCTTCCAAGCAATACCGCAATAGGCAATCTTAGATGGCAGATAAAATCACTTCTCCCAGAACTTCTTCAGCCAGGTTATTAACCAAAAAGCAAATAAATGAAATACAGTGCTCTCCGCATGGAAACTGCTATTTATTAGTTAAAAAGTAATGCACTTACATGGAATGGCACTAAAACCCAGTGCCAGGTATAAGAACAATGGTATCATAAAAATCCGGACATCCACAGTACTATGTACACATCAAACACGCCAGTGTCGGTCCATGGGTGACGTCACTTCCTCCCTCCTGCCATTCCATGTAAGTACATTACTTTTTAACTAATAAATAGCATGTTCTGGGAGAAGTGATTTTATCTGCCATTTGGGATTGCCTATTGCGGTATTGCTTGGAAAGGGTTGGTGCCTTTTCCCTAATTAAAGGCAGAGGCTCAATATGATCCCTGTAATGAGGATCATGGGAGAAAGGTGAGCAGCCTGTGTAAACGGTGGTGGACTCTTGAGCACCCTTTTCTACGTGTGAAATTGATGTCTGCATGCTTTTGATCTCACCTGCTCAGCACTTTAGAGGAAGCTCTCATAAATGAATTTATGGACTTTTTTTGTATTTATTGCATATGAGCGCTGCACAGTTAGATTTTAAGTATATGTAATAAGGGAGTTTATTGTATTTACCCTATGTGTTCAGCTGCTTTTTAGTACTCTTATCATTTTTACAGTATTCTAATTATTGTTTGGAGGTCTGCGCTGATTGATTTTCTATTTGAAGTTACTATAGTGTGTCATCTATAGATGGTTGGCCTATCTAAAATCTGTTTCATTTCAAACCTATGATATCTAAAGCTATGGAAGCCAGCTGAACTTCCAAATCACATACAGCAAATAGACATGGGCTGAACACCCCCCTGTTTGGTTAGCACCAGAACAGCCGAACGTTGCAAAAAGTTCGGACCTGAACACCAAATCCCATTAAAGTCTATGGGACCCAAACTTGAAAAATCAAAAATCCCCATTTTGAAGGCTTATATGCGAGTTATTGGCTATAAAAAAGGGTATGGGGACTGGCTACTGACCTGGGGCACCCACATCAAGGCAAACATTATTTTAAAATGATTGTTTTTAAAGGAACAGCGATTTTAATGATGCTTAAAGTGGGAGTAAACTCCCATGGTTGACATTTACCAATAGGTGTGCCTATAATAAGGCTTACCTATTAAACATCTCCTAAACTTGCACCGTTTAGGAAATATTTACTTGTGAATGGGCCAGTTACACCACTGGCGCATTTGCTTTGAAGGAACGGCCACCCGAGCCGTTCCTTCAGAGTCCTGTACCATGAATAGCGGCTTCCGCGCGCATGCCAATCAGACGGGCGGAGGACGCGAACCCGGAAGGAAGACGGGTGAAGATGGAAGCCCTGTCAGCGATGACAGTTTGTTGCTGCAGAGCTTTGTTCTAAGCACATTATAACTTTACTTTGCAGGTTTACAAAAAAAAAAAAAAAAGCATGGTGGTTTACTACCGCTTTAACCGCTTGCCGACCGCTGATCGGCATTTGACGGCGACAAGGTGGCTCCTCTGCGCAAATCGCCGTCATATGACGGCGGCTGCGAGATCGAGCCCAGTGAGCGCGCGCGCCGCTGGAGGCGTGCCCACTGTGACCGGGGAGGGCCAGGGAGCGGGTGCGGCGGATTCGATCTCCGCCGGCCACCCGCAATGCCCCCCCCCAGAGTGAAAGAACGGAGCTCCGTTCTGTGAGAGGGGGAAGGGCTGTGATCACAGCCTTCCACTACATGGAGGATGTGATCACTTCCCTTCCCCAGCTAGGGCAGTTCCCACACAGTAAGAACACGCGCAGGGAACATAGTTAACCCTTAGAGCGCCCCCTGCAGGTTAACCCCTTCACTGCCAATGGCATTTACACAGTAATCAGTGCATTTTTATAGCACTGATCGCTGTATAAATGCCAATGGTCCCAAAAAAGTGTCAAAATGTTCCCACATGTCCGCTGAAATATCGCAGTACCGCTAAAAATCGCAGATCGCCCCCATTACTAGTAAAAAATAAAAAATAAATAAAAACCCCAGAAATGAATTCTCATCATCTGTAAACGCGACCACTTTTGCGAAAACCAATCAAACGCCGATTACAATTTTTTTTATCACAAATATGAGGAAGAATATAAATCGGCCAAAACCGATGAAAAAAAATGTTTTTTTATATTTTTTTTTTGGATTTGTATTTTAGCAAAAAGTAAGAAATTTGGGTTTTTTTGCAAAATTGTCGCTCTTCTTTTGTTTATAGCGGCGATCAGAAATGACGCAGCAGTGATCAAATACCACCAAAAGAAAGCTCTATTTGTGGGAATAAAAGGACGCAAATTTCGTTTGGGTACAACGTCGCACGACCGCGCAATTTTCAGTTAAAGCGACGCAGTGCCGAATCGCAAAAAGGGCTCTGGTCAGGAAGGGGGTAAATCCTTCCCGGGGCTGAAGTGGTTAAAGTGTAACAATAAAAATGAAACATTCCTTTAAATATAGTGCCTGGGGGGTCCCCTTAATCTGCCTGTAAAGTGGCACATCTGTAGCATGTATAGAACATGCTGCAGTAAAAATGACATTTCTAAAGAAAAAAAATGCATTGAAATATACTTTGCGGCTGCAAGCCATTGCCAACACCCAGCAATACAAAAAAATTGAAAACGGTGTGGGGGGGGGGGGGGGGGGGGGGGGGGGGGGGGGGGGGGGGGGGGGGGGGGGGGGGGGGGGGGGGGGGGGGGG
>BLSH010341846.1:222951-263214 GCA_018402905.1 Glandirana rugosa | reverse complement strand
CTGTACTTTTAGAATTATATGACGTAAAATAATTAAGAATCTTCATTACCGAGGTAATCCAAAGAAAAAGTCCGAAAAAAGGAAATAAAAGTGGACCATTAAGACGGTCGTTGTTTATCAGTACAGAATCCGGAGTACGTGTGTCCTGAAAAAAACTGATAAAAAGTCGTCGACAAAAGTCGACGTCCGCAAAAAAAGATGTCAGTTATTTGGGAGGTAGTACGATAGGATACACAAGTACGTGTGTGTCCGACAATAGTTGACACTGAAAACAGTCCAAAAAAAACCCTCAGCTCTTGGGTTTTTTTTACAGCTCAAAAACGTCACTGCTAAAAACAGTTGATAACAGCCTGTGTGTGCATGAACACATAGGATAGCATGATGGAGGGTTTATTGACTGTAGAAAAAAACGCCTGCAGCTGAAAACAGCTGCTGAAAAATAGTCAAAAAAAGTCCTGTGTGCATGAGGCCTAAGACATGACTATTTGTTGCTGGCAGAATTACCAGGTGAAAATAAAGGAAAAAAGCCTGAAAAAGAAACCTAATGGAGCCATTACTTCTAAGAATTAATAAAATGCAGTATATTAAGATTTTCATGTCTGATTTTAGATTTAGATGCACTTTACCTAGCTGGACAAATTTTAAGTAGCTGTAAAATAGAATATGTATGATTTAGGGAGTTTTAGACTCCAGAGAGCTTTTAGCTGTCAAACCATCCAACCGTCCATTACTAAGTGATCATGATTTTACCTAAAAGGTTGGTCAAGGATGGTGTAGGCAAAGAAGATCAACATAGACATGAGATACAGATCACCTTGTACGAACAGTCAAGAATAAGATTGGCTGTCAATATGACACAGGGAATGGTGAGAATAAACAGGAAACAGTTGTATTATTAGACTCCAATGAAAAAAAGGGCATCCAAGGCAACGGGACTTTGATGTGTGAATTTAAACAAGGTAGTTACATAGGTAATCTGGCTGAAAAAAAGACACAAGTCCATCTAGTTCAACCAATAAAAGGAAAAAAATGTGTATATATACAGTTGTGCTCATAAGTTTACATACCCTGGCAGAATGTATGATTTCTTGGCCATTTTTCAAAGAACATGAATGAGAACACAGAAACGTTTCTTGCACTCATGGTTAGTGTTTGGCTGAAGCCATTTATTCTCAATTAACTGTGTTTACTCTTTTTAAATCATAATGACAACAAAAACTACCCAAATTACCCTGATCAAAAGTTTACATACCCTGGTGATTTTGGCCTGATATCATGCACACAAGTTGACACAAAGGGGTTTGGATGGCTATTAAAAGGTAACCATCCTCCCCTGTAATCTGTTTGCTTGTAATTAGTGTGTGTGTATAAAAGGTCAATGAGTTTCTGGACTTCTGACAGACCCTTGCATCTTTCATCCAGTGCTGCACTGATGTTTTTGGATTCTGAATCACGGGGAAAGCAAAAGGATTGTCAAAGGATCTGCGGGAAAAGGAAGTTGAACTGTATAAAACAGGAAAGGGATATAAAAAGATATTAAAGGAATTGAGAATGCCAATCAGTAGTGTTCAAACTTTAAGCAAGAAGTGTAAAATGAGGGGTTCTGTTGAAACCAAACCTTGGTAAGGTAGACCAACTAAAATTTCAGCCACAACTGCCAGGAAAATTGTTCGGGATGCAAAGAAAAACCCACAAATAACTTCAGGACTCTCTGAAAACATGTGGTGTGGTTGTTTTAAGATGCAGAATAAGGAGGCACTTGTAGAATGATGGGCTGCATGGTCGAGTTGCCAGAAGAAAGCCATTACTACGCAAATGCCACAAAATATCCAGCTTACAATACGCCAAACAGCACAGAGACAAGCCTCAAACCTTCTGGCACAAAGTCATTTGGAGTGATGAGACCAAAATTGAGCTTTTTGGCCACAACCATAAAACCTACATTTGGAGAAGAGTCAACAAGGCCTGTGAAACACGGAGGTGGATCGCTGATGTTTTGGGGGTGTGTGAGCTATAAAGGCACAGGAAATTTGGTCAAAATTGATGGCAAGATGAATGTAGTATGTTATCAAAATATACTGGAGGAACATTTGCATTCATCAACCAGGAAGTTACACATGGGATATACTTGGACATTTCAAAGATCTAAAACACAAGGCCAAGTCAACCTGTCATTGGCTACAGCAAAATAAAGTGAAGGTTCAGAGTGGCCATTTCAGTCTCTTGACCTCAATATCATTGAGCCACTTTGGGGAGATCTCAAACGTGCAGTACATGCAAGACATCCCAAGAATTTCCAGGAACTGGAGGCTTTTTGCTAAAAGGAATGGGCAGCTTTGCCAGCTGAGAAGATAAAGAGCCTCATCCACAAATACCACAAAAGACTTCACGCTGTCATTGATGTTAAAGGGGGCAATACATGGTATTAAAGAGGTTGTCAAGTCACCCCAAAAAAGAAAAAAAAACCCTGCAAGAGAAAGACATAATGAGCTAGTATGCATCACATACTAGCTCATTATGGAATACTTCCCTTGAAACGAAGCCGTTGCAGCAGTCTCGGCACACCGCTGTGACCGGCGACATGCCACTTCTTGGTCCGCGGATCCGACCAATCACAGCGCAGGCTCCAGAGCTGTGATTGGCGGAACCGCACTGATGTCACTTCTGCGCATGCGCGCAGGAGCCACCAGTCACGGCACGATCACAGTGAAGAAACGGCCTTTTGTGCATGTGCCGAAATGACATCGGCATCAGCAGTACACTGCATATCTCCTGAACCGTGCAGGTTTGGGAGATATGCAGGGCACCTACAGGCAAGCCTTATTATAGGCTTACCTGTTGGTTAAAGTGGTTGTCATGAGTTGACAACCACTTTAAGAACTGGGGAATGTAAACTTTTGATCAGAGTCAAATGGGTAGTTTCTGTTGTCATCATGATTTAAAAAGAGTAAACACAGTTGATTGATAATAAATGCCTTCAGCCAAACAATAACCATGAGTGAAAGAAATGTTTTTGTGTTCTCATTCATATTATCTGAAAAATGGCCAAGAAATCATAAATTCTACCAGGGTATGTAAACTTATGAGCACAACTGCATATATATATATATATATATATACACACACACACAGTTGTGCTCAAAGGTTTGCATGCCCTGGCAGAAATTGTGAAATTTTGGCATTCATTTTGATAATATGACTAATCATACCAAAAAAAATGTCTTTTATTTAAGGATAGTGATCACATGAGGCTATTTGTTATCACATAGTTTTTTGGATCCTTTTTAAATCATAATGATAACAGAAATCACTCAAATGGCCCTGATAAAAAGTTTACATACCCTGGAATGTTTGTCCTTGGTACAGATACAGAAGGTTGCACACACAGGTTAAAATGGCAATTAAAGGTTAATTTCTCATATTTGCTGCTTTTTAAATCACGATTAGTGTCTGTGTATAAAAAGTCAATGAGTTGGTTAGCTCTCACTTGGATGCCCTAAGCAGGCTAGACACTGAGCCATGAGGAGGTAGAAAAGAACAGTCAAAAGACATGCGTAACAAAGCAATGGAACTTTATAAAGATGGAAAAGGATATAAAAAGATACCCAAAGCCTTGATTATGCCAGTCAGTACTGTTTAATCCCTGCTGCCAGAAGGAAGCCTTTACTGTGCCAATGCCACAAAAAAGCACAATGAGGCATGTCAAGGTGTTGTTAGGCATATTGTAACCAGGTTTTTCTTTTGTGGAACTTGTGCAGTAAAGGCTTCTTTCTGGCAACTTGACCATGCAATATTATCGTACTGTGCTCCTTAAAAACAACCACATCATCTTTTTTCAGAGCAGCCTGTATTTCTCCTGAGGTTACCTGTGGTATCCCGAACAATTCCTGTGGCAGTTGTGGCTGAAATATTTCTTGATCTACCTGACCTTGGATTGGTATCGAGAGATCCCCAAATGTTCCACTTCTTATTAAATGATTAAACAGTACTGACTGGCATATTCAAGGCTTTGGATATCTTTTTATATCCTTTTCCATCTTTGTAATGTTTCATTACCTTGTTGAGCAGGTCTTTCGACTTCTTTTCTGCTCCCCGTGGCTTAGTATCTAGCCTGCTTAGTGTATCCATGTGAAAGCTAACAAACTCATTGATTATTTATACACAGACACTAATTGGGATTTAAAAAGCCACAAATGTGGGAAATTAACCTTTAATAGCCATTTTAACCTGTGTGTGCCACCTTCTGTGTCTGTACCAAGGGCCATTTGGGTGATTTCTGTTATCATTATGATTTTAAAAGGAGCCAAAAAAACAATGTGATAATAAATGGCTTTGTGTGATGACTATCTTTGAATAAAATAGTTTTTTGGCATGATTAGTCATATTTCTATATAAATGTCAAAATTTCACAATTTCTGCCAGGGTATGCAAAGGTTTAAGCACAGCTGTACACCTAAATATACATGTATAGTCCTATATACAATTCTAAACCCACAGTTGATTCAGAGGAAGGCAAAGGAACCCCAATAAAGCTGGATTCAGTTTGCTCCAGCAGCAGAAAAAAAAATCCTTCTTGACACCCCCCCCCCCCAAAGAGGCAATCAGATATACCTATAAAATTAGTATCCAGTTAAGTTATGTAAATTTAGGGAAGAATCCACGCCTTTCTTAAAACAATCTACTGAGTTGGCCAGAGCCAGCTCTTGAGGGAGTCTATTACACATTTTCACTGCTCTTACTGTGGCAAAGCCTTTCCGTATATTTGGAGATTAAATCTCTTCTTCTCCAGACATAAAGAGTGCCAGCTTATATCTCTATCTCTGCAGTCCATACCTCTCTTAATACAAGAAAGGATTTTGCTTGCCTTGGAAGCTGCAGCTTGGCATTGCATGCAATTATTTATGATCTACCAAAACCCCCTGATCCTTCTCCACCATTGACTCCCCCAGCTGTTCTTCACCTAGTATGTATGATGCATGCATGTTTTTAGGCCCCAAGTGCATAACTTCATTTGCCATATAGTTGCCCAACGAAACAATACATTGAGGTTGGCTTTAAGTTGGAGACATCCTGTAAGGACGTTATTCCACTGTATAGCTTGGTGTCATCTGCAAACACTGAAATGGTACTTTTAATCCCAGACCCAGTAATGAGAAGGCAAAAACATTTGAGGAGCCCACTGGCTCAGGTTAGGCTGCTCACAACAGGCAAGGCTACCTTACTACAGTAAAAAGGTTTAAATATATTGTTGCCTAGCAAGTAAGCGTGTGTTGAAATTGAAAATCAATACGAGGAACTTGCATATGTACCATACACTGCGGCTGCCTGGGCCGATGTTTTTTTAAAAAATATATTCTAAGTGACATAATAGTTCTGCTCAGGTATAGAGATGTAAGGGATGCTAAAAATATGTATCATCATAATTGGTTAATTTAATAAGTAAAGGAAGCATGTCATTTGAACACGTACCCCTTATTGGTGGAAAATAATTTATAACACCCATCTTATCCTGTGTATGTAAGAGCCTGTACAAGCCAAACATAAATGAACAGTGTGTAAGATCCATCTGTGTTGTGTGACTTTTGTATACACTGTTCCCTGCATGCAGCAGAATCTGGGTGTGGCTAACAGAGTAATG
Organism: Glandirana rugosa; assembly: GCA_018402905.1. Taxonomy (NCBI): domain Eukaryota; kingdom Metazoa; phylum Chordata; class Amphibia; order Anura; family Ranidae; genus Glandirana; species Glandirana rugosa. The sequence continues at coordinate 257,576 of BLSH010341846.1, read as the reverse complement.
CGGACAATAAGGTAATGTAATTCGATGATAATAAGGTGATAGTCAGGACTAGTTGTTATAGGTTAAAGGAGCATGCCAACAGTGGGTACTCCAGCAAGTTACCAGGAAAAGACATGCATATATGGAAGGAGTGCCAGACCAAAAGATAAGAGTCCAAATTCATTTACTGATGGTGTATTAAAAGACAGCCAACAGGTTTCAGGGGTCAAGGGAACTCCCCCTTTTATCAGGGCTTCAGTTAAAAATGAGAACCTTGAGTGGACTTAAAGTAAGGCTTTCCTGTTTGAATCTGTACAGGGAAGTTGATTTCTGGATTAGGATTCCAGGCCAGCAGTATCTGCATCAGCAGTCAAAATAAAACTTTGTCAAAATAATTTTATTTTGACAAATGGAATTTTGGCTCAAGCCACATCCGAATCGCAAATACAAAGAAACTGCAGGGCCAGTTATGCCGGCCCCTGCCTAACTGATTGGACTTTAGAGGCTCAGCATAGGAGATATAAATTTCATTATATATAATCTTTATTATACAAGATTCATAAAAACAGAGGCCATAGAGCCTAAAATTGATCCACAAATAGATGTTGCAAAAGACACTCTACTCTGGTACTGAAATACTCAAAGTATGTAGGTATGATGGCATATACAACACTTGTAGAGGTATATCCTTCTGGTAGCCTGATCTGCTAGGTCGTTTCACCAGTAACACGGCCTCTTCAGGATCCAAAATGGCAAAGTAGAGCAACACTAAATATTTATATAGAAAACAAAAAATGTAAGTATCCATACAATATATCATTTAATCACAATACACAGAATATTTCTTTGGCCAATCATCATGCTTACGACATTGTAGTGGATCATGCAAACCTAATAAGGAACAGTCTTGGTGCCCCTATGCCTGCCTCCAGACTGTTCCTTATTCGGTTTGCAGGATCCCCTACAATATTGTAAGCATGATGATTGGCTAAATAAATATTCTGTTTATTATGATGTGAGATACGGAAGTGATGGGAGAGAAGAGCCGCAAACCTGCACAGTGCTGGATCGAATGAGAGTTTAGGTAAGAAAAAGGGGGGATACTGATACTTAACCATTTTTTACCCTAATGCAAGGAATGCATTAAGGTAAAAAATTGTTACGGCTTTATAACCACTTTAAAAGGATAAGTTCACCTTTTGAAAAATGTTGCATGTTACACCTGTATTTAGGTTGGAACATATAACATATTCCAGGAGCTGCAGCCTCTCCCGCTTTCCCCCCTCCCTGTGACAGCAAGCAGGGATCTTCTCCTGACGCCCACTGTCACTAGTTGAAAATGCGCCCACATGGCCGCATCATTCATTTACAGTTCCCTGTGATTGCACGAACTGCAACTACCATCAGCCATTGCAGCTGACGGCTTGTTGTTCTGAATGGACTGCAAGGTTACTGATGAGTGGCCTCGTAATTCATTCAGCCCATATGGAGGTATGGGTTGAAAGTCTGCAGGAGTCGGCCATTGCACTCCTGATCCACAGATGGTGCAATTTTTTCCAAGCTCCTTAGAGAAAAATAATAAATGTACATTTTTTTACTGCAAAAATATGTGCATTTTTTTTTGCAAGCAGCAATACATACAATTTTTGTTTTTGGGTTTAATACTGCTTTAAGCTTCTACATGTGCTTTGTATAGTCCATGCATACCAATCTAACCTAATCAATTGGTGTGTGTATTTATGTATATAAGGAATGTGCAGGGGATTTCACCAAACTTGGTTTTTCTTTGACAAATTTTTGGCAAAATTAGTTACCTAATTTAGCATTCCAGGGCAAAAGTAGCCATAAACAAGAACCTTCATTGGATTACTGGACCTATTTCCTTGTACTGCACTTTAAACAACTGGACATTTTCTCCACCACTTTACCTGAATCTCTCAGTCATGCTGCTCAGGTACACTGCACTGCAACTCCAGCAACTAAAACAAAATAATTTCTTGTCCAATGGCGCATATGATCTCTGTCGGAATATTGGGATTTTATGACCAAACAGATATATGCATTGTGGCACTGGGCGTCTTCTCCTTCCTTCAAGTACCAGGGCTGTCTCAATCCTTGCTTATCAGCATAAGGTTGCAAGACCACCCCACACTATTGCAGACCTCAGACTTTCACCATCATGCCTTGAGCCCACTTTGACTCCCTTTGACCCTCCAAGGAAGGCCAGATCAGCGCTTCGGAACACACGTTCTGCTAACAACAAGGCACTACTTATTTCAGACTTTATTGTAAGTAATAATTTAGACTTTCTGTGCTTAACTGAAATCTGGCACAAACAAAATGATGGCATCCTTTTCAACCAACTCACCCCTCCCGGGTATGGTTTGTTTGACCTCCCACGTCTCTTGGGTAAAGGCGGAGGTATAATTGTTATTTACAGCCTGCTGTACACGTTATACCCTGTAAATGTACCCTCTTTCTCCTTGTTTGAATGTCTTGCTCTCAAAGTCTGTGTTCCCCACTCATCTGTTATTGCTACAGTTTATCGTCCAAAGCCTTGTAGAGTTTTTTTAGGCGACTTTGCAGATTTGCTGTTATTTTTATGCCTCAGTTTTAAAAGTATTTTTATACTTGGGGATTTTAATATACACATTGATTCAGAGTCTTCAAGTTTAGCTAAAGGACATGTCTCTTCTTGTATGCTTTGACCTAACTCAATTTGTCTGCACCCCCATGCATAGCAAAGGACTCACCCTAGACCTTATAATTGGAAATGGCCCTATTATCTCTGACTGCTCTCCCCATGACTCAGGTTTGTCTGACCATCTGGCTATTCTTTTCAATCTGGAATTAGCAATTTCTAACACCTCCATGTCTCGATCTGTAAATTATTGCAACTAGACTTCTATTGACCAGCCCAAATTTGCTAATTCTGTTATTTCCTCCCTATCCTGCATCTCCCCTTTTGACACCCTTGTTGACAAAATAAATGCCCTTAATCAAGCTCTTTCATCCTCCCTTGATAACCAAGTCCCATTAAAAATGCGAACCGTCTCATTCTCTCGTCCGGCTCCATGGTAGAATGCTCACCTTCGCTCTATGAAAACAGTCTCATGGAGACTGGCGAGAAATTGGCGCAGATCCGGCTTGACTGTCCATTATCATGCATGGAAAGACTATTTGTGTGTCTTGAGGGTAAACTTGAGAGTGCTAGATCAGACTTTTTCTCCCATGCTATAGAAAAAAATGTTAGCAACCCTTGACAACTTTTCTGCACCATCGACAGATTATTAAAACATCACAGACCCTGCAAACCACCTGCTTCAACACAGCTCTGTAACACATTCCTAGATTATTTCTCAAAATTGACAAAATAAGACACCAAATCCTTACCACACCACATGTTTCATCCACATCACTTCCTGACTGTTCTCTATGCTCTATTATCCTCAATATCATAAATGACTCCCTTAGCATTGGTTTTGTACCAACAATCCTCAAAACTGCTGCTATCACCCCGGTACAAAAAAACCCAACACGACCCTGGACAATTTAAACAATTTTCACCCAATATCTAACTTACCCTTCCTTGCCAAGATCCTAGAGCGGGCTGGGACATCTTAGTTACATAATCACCTGACTTTAAATAATCTATTTGACCCCTCCAATCAGCAGCTACACAGCACAGAAACCGCCTTGGTCGAAGTCACTAACGACCTTCTGCTAGCCTCTGATTCTGGGTCACTAACTATTCTTATTCTACTAGATCTTAGTTCTGCCTTTGATACTGTAGACCACAATCTATTACTCTCTCGCCTTGAAACCACATTTGGAGTTTCAGAATTGGCTATTAAATGGATTAAGTCATATCTCACTGATCACTGTCACTTTGTTTCTTTTGGTGGATTCAAGTCTGAATCTGGCCCTGTCAAGTGTTCCTCAGGGCTCAATCTTGGGTCCCTTACTTTTTAGCATATACATGTTTCCACTTGGCCAACTGCTTAGATCACATGGGCTCAAGTATCACTTCTATGCTGATGACACTCAGATATACATCCATACTAAACCAGATTCTACTTTGGCTGCTTCTCTTCTAACTGTATTAGTGATATAAAAACCTGGATAGCCTATAATTTTCTTCAATTAAACTGTGACAAGACTGAAGTTATGCTTATTAGCACCCCCATAAATTATGTCAGTCCAAATAGCTTACCTATAGATGGCACTGTACTTGAGCTTCGGTCCAAATTGAAAAATCTAGGGGTTATATTTGATTCTAGTCTAACCTTTGTGCCACATGTACAAAATGTTGTCAGAACATCTTTTTTCCACTTGAGAAACATTGCTCGGCTGCATCCCATGCTATCATACACTGTAGCTGAAAAGCTGATCCATACATTTGTGTTCTTCCGCCTTAACTACTGCAATGCTCTTCTTGCTGGTGTACCTAAATCCATCATAAATAGGCTTCAATATGTTCAAAATTTTGCAGCCAGAATCCTGACTAGGGCTGGTACAAGTGATCACATTACCCCTATCCTAGAGTCCTTGCACTGGCTAACCGTCAGGTTTCGCATAGACTTTAAGATCCTCTTGCTCACCTACAAGGCTTTTCATGGCTTAGCAACCCATTATCTCTCTGAACTTTTTTCAACTTACTTCCCCCCTTGTAACCTCAGCTCCTCAAATTCTGGTCTATTGCGTGTCCCCCCTACTCACCTACACTCAATGGGGGGCCGATCCTTCTCCTGCTATGCTCCTAAGCTATGGAATTCACTTCCTAAGAATGTCAGAGAATTCTCTTCTCTAAACTCATTTAAATCAAAGCTAAAAACTTTTTTCTTTAGACACGCTTTCACTTAATAGGCCCTTTATCCCTTATGTTATCCTGTGTATTTCTTGTGTTTTATCCTGTGTATTTCCTGTTATTCTGTGTATTTCTTGTGTTTTCTTTGTAAAGCGCTCTGAGAAGCCACCTTTAAAGGTGCTATATAAAATAAAATGTATTATTATTATCTTGTAAAATTAGGAGTGCGCTGTGGTCCTAGCTGTAACATCTCTTTACTATGAGGCATGGGAGAGTTCATACAGTCATGTTATAACCTGCCGCTGTGTGACATTTTTTTTTTAATCAACAAATCCATGTGATCAGCATGTCGGCACTGACATTGTGATCACATAGGTTAGAGTAACCAATTATTGTTATTGTGTTTTTGGCATGAGAACAGGTCCAGGATAGTTGAAAGGGTGCTTTATAACTGTCAGAAACACATTGCATCCTATCCTATTTATATTGATGCCAATACATTTTGAAAGAGAAAAAATATAAATGAGAATGTGAAAGAGTAAAAAAAAAAAATATGTTGAATAGTTTTTACCATACTACAAAAGAAAATCCAGGTATTAAAACAAAATAATGGACCTCAGACACAGTACCCCCCTTTGATTCCAAAACATAGTGTCTTCTACAAAAGACAACAAGAAGACCTTTTTGCACCATAATGTTATAATCACTATTTTATTGCAGATGGATTACAAAGTCTCCTATTAGCATATGACCTTATAAAAAATAGTGTACACGTGAGCTAAAGCAGCACACCATGTCTCTGGATCTGGACTGAAAACAAAAAGAAAAGCTTTCATTACCTTTAACGGTTACAATCAGAAACTTTAATTAAGTAACCAGCATGCAAAGGCCTGCAACCCTGGTATAAATCAGTTACACAAAGAGCCTTAATGCTTCTATCTGTGAAACAAGCACCAATGCCACTATGAACATACAAAGCTTATCACTGATTACATTATTGATTTGTCAAGCTGAAGAAACAAAGCCCGCATGAAGCTTTAAGCTCATAAATCACCGTGCCATGCCATTGCAACATATTTTTTAAAACCCACAAATCTCCAGCTAGGAGCCATGCTGACAGACTACCTAGTTATTCATCAAAAGCAGAATAATTCACTAAATGCCCAGCCCCGCCTGTGATGCCTGCCTGCTCGGAGCTTGATTTATGTTCTTCTCACCGTTAAGTGGCCCTCGTGATGACCAGGGAAATGTATGAATAAATATTCCGTGGCTACCAGCTGCATTATAGAGTCACCTAGGAATTCCATCCTTTGGTTATGGCCTCTGTAGGAGACGGAAAAGAAAAATTAATAGAGAGAAATCGATATTCATTCAAGGTGTAACAAATGAAAATAAAGAGTCATACACACATTTTATTTTACTAGTGCATACAGAGACAAATCTTGTTCATTAACTGCTCCTATTTACAAACATGATTGCAAAGCCCACTTTTTGCTAAGGCCTTGTGCCCTAAATCAAGAAAAAAAAAAAAAAAAAAGGATCAAGGACAGAGTTTGTAAAATGATCACATTACATGAAATACCTAGCAGTGGCTGAGCAACTCTATTGCAGAAAAAAATAGGTCAGGAAGTGTCTTTATTATTAAAAGTCGCAGATAACAAATGGATGACCGGAGCTATCTGGGAAGCAGCAGGTTTGTAAAGCAGGCTGCACTACCAGTTCCCCAAGCACTCGGAGGCCAAAGCTTTCACATATGCCTTCTGCATTAATCTTACAGCAAACAGGTTATATTTGGGAATGTCAAGGATTCTATTATCTCTTAACATTACATACTCTACTGAACTGTGCAGACAGGAAACTTAAACTGTCCTACAGTTTGTAGTTTTTTTCTAAGACGGACTTTAAAGACACAAGTTACAACAAGAGTGCAGCGCTATGAAGTGAATGAATAAATAGTCCAAATTGCACAATTAATCATGCAGTGCAATATAGTTCATATAAAAAAACTCCAAGTGCTCCAGATTAGAGTGTCACAGGTGCAAAACATGCAAATCAGGTGCTTTAGTGTTGTCCACCACCGATGTAAGGATGGCCGCTCACCTCCCTGTATGGATCCTCAATAAAGGATCACATGCGCTCTTAGCCCTCTGAGAGGGGAACAGGATCAATCAGCTCCAAGCTCCAAGAACACTTCAGAACTGCCAACCAGTATTATGTTCACTCCTCAAATGGCTCCCAGATCGTCACATATAAGGTATATAAAAAGATGCTCTCCGTTTGATAAGAGTATTTATTAAAAGTTAAAATGCACTTACATAGGTAGCACTGACACTCAGTGCAAGGAAGATCGCATCACATAAAACAGATAATCCACTACGCTTGTATGATAAAAACAGTGTCGGCAGACAGCAATTAGTAAGTAACTCAGAGAAGGACACCTCCAAATGATCATCAGTTCAAAATAGTGATGGATTTTAACATCTAGCACAAAAAATTTGAAAGGATCATACAAAAAAAAAAAAAAGGGCGATTCTTAAGATGGACAGAATATTGGGACCGGTCCTTCCAGACCGACCACAATTTATATATAAAAAAGCACCAGCTCTGCGTGATTTGATAGCTTCCGGGGGTAGTTGACCCCTCTATCCAATCTGAAAGCAGACTTTTCTCTTTTCTGGTAGGATTTTAAGCTTGCGGAAGATGTGTTGCCTGTAGGCATTCTAAATGCAACACTAAAAAACGTAAAGAGTTTACAGCAACCGCCACGGCTAAACAATACAAGATTTTCCAATTAATAACCTGTGGTACAGTGGGAGTCGTGTATATGTTGGAGTGTGGATGTGGGTTGCAGTATATCGGTAGGACATCTAGGCCTCTTCACGTCCGCCTCCTGGGGAATGTAAATAATATAAAAAAAGGGGCTGATAGCAGATAATGTATTTAAACATTTCAGGCAAGTACATAATAGAGATCCCAGAGGACTAAAATTTTGGGGAGTTGAAAGGGTCGTTAAACATTGGAGGGGGGGTAACTTTTCTCGCCAACTTTGTGCTAAAGAATCTCACTGGATTTATGAGACTAACGTTTTAGCGCCACTAGGTTTAAATATAGAGTTTGACCTAAATTGTTTCATTTCTAATAGGTAAAGTTATATATGTCATATAAATTGTTAACAGCATGGGCCGCGGATGTACGTCTATGTCATACAATTTTATGTACAAATTTTTTTATAATTGATTATAATATATGCAGTGGTTGTCATGTACAGTGATTTTTTTACACCACTATGGTCAAGGTTGAAGTATTTTTGTAGTATAATTTGTGTGGACGTGCCCAGTGGCCTGGTAGATTCATTGTTGACAGCATTTCACAGGCAGGGGCCGGGTTAAGCCAAGTATTATGCGTCACTTCCGGCTGAGAGAAAGAGGCGGATGTTAGATAATCCATGGTTGGCTCCTTTCGGTCTCAGGAAGTGACGTTTTCGTTTCTGAGCTTCCGGTCATTAGGGTCATCCAATAACATTTCCCATGTCACTAGATAAGATGCGGACCGTCAGTCACCTCCCTATCCGCTGACGAAGTTCAGGTTCCGGAACGTAACGCGTATGGAGGAGGAGGGAGTTTGTGACGTCATCCGCGACCGACACTGTTTTTATCATACAAGCGTGGTGGATTATCTGTTTTATGTGATGCGATCTTCCTTGCACTGAGTGTCAGTGCTACCTATGTAAGTGCATTTTAACTTTTAATAAATACTCTTATCAAATGGAGAGCACTTAGAAAATCTTTTTATATACCTTATATGTCACGATCTGGGAGCCATTTGAGGAGTGAACATAATACTGGTTGGCAGTTCTGAAGTGTTCTTGGAGCTTGGAGCTGATTGATCATGTTTCCCTCTCAGATGGCTAAGAGCGCATGTGATCCTTTATTGAGGATCCATACAGGGAGGTGAGCGGCCATCCTTACATCGGTGGTGGACAACACTAAAGCACCTGATTTGCATATTTTGCACCTGTGACACTCTAATCTGGAGCACTTGGAGTTTTTTTATATGAACTATATTGCACTGCATGATTAATTGTGCAATTTGGACTATTTATTCATTCACTTCATAGCGCTGCACTCTTATTGTAACTTATGTCATATATATGGGAATCGACAAATTTTCCTTAGTGTACAGCTGCTGATTTTATATGGTCTATTAATTTGTTGCGCTGATTGATTGTTCTGATTTTGAGGACTTTAAAGACAGCTATCTGAAGTCTTTAAATAAATGCACACCCCTCACTGTATATGACTAAAGGGAATAGTCCATAACTTTCATTAACATGTTACAAAGGCAGCTGGTGCAAAGGCTAATTCTCACAAGTCATTTGATCGCTCAAAACATTTTCCCCAAAGAAGAGGTATGAAAAAACTTTCATTAAAGTGCACCAACCTTGAGGTAGGTTTGACAAAGAAAATTCAGTCACAAAATGCATTTACTCACCTCTCTACACTAAGAATTAATTATCTATGGGCATCTAAAACTTGAAGATATTTATCAAATCAAAGCCTGTCCTTTACGTTGTAAGGGATCATATATAACACTCCTGCCTATATACTTAATGCATGCCCATGATCCTATTGGGAAAAAGCTTTTGAATGTCATTAGGATAGCTTATCTTCTTCTTAAATTCAGATAACATTGGAGAATACATTGCTCTGAGAATTCTACATGCAGATTGTTAATATAAGACCTGTCAAAGCAAATGCAGTCTCTCAAAAAGATCATAGATCTCCCCTTGAGAATGCTTCCTTTTAACTTACTCTACAGTTGGCCAGTACCATCTATGTTCAGGCACCATCCAGAAACATCATCTACCTCCTTGACTAACATGCTAGCACAGAGCATATCAAATCATGTGACCCCAACTGACAGTTCAGTAGTTTTCATGATTTAAACTGTGTATATACTGTATGACATATGCAAATCTGCCCACTTTTGCCGACTCTCACCTTTTAGGGGTGCCAAAACATTATAAAAGTCACAACAGTTCCAGCAGACTACAGTTTTCTTTGATACGTCAGGGATTATCAATGCAGACTTTTAAAGTTACTGAAAATGCTGCTTTACGTGGAAGTTATAATACTCTGCTGTCAATCTTATGTTGATTGTTTCTTTACATTTATATGCTTTAAAGCTGTCAATTTAAATCTGTGTTCTCATTATTTATAGCATATGATCTTTCTTTTTTTTTTTTTACCAAAAATAAACATTTAATGCATGGCAAGAGTTTCCAGAGCACTAAGGGTTATCGAAATAGACCACACAGCAGTTTTCTATGCCTTGTCCCTGGGTTGAGGCTTATAATTAGGGTGGAGTCGCTTTTCTAATGACTCGTTCAAAGTCTCTTAAAGCGGAGCTCCACCCAAAAGGGGAAGCTCCACTTGTGTGCCCCCCCCTCCTTTGCTGGCACATTTGGCACCTTTCGAGGGGGGGGGGGGGAGCAGGTACGTGTTTTAGACAGGTACCCACTTCTGGGAGACCTCACCGTGGCGAGGCCCCTCAGAAGTTCAGCCCCCCTCCACCTCCCCCCGCCGTCAGGCCAGTCACAAAGCGCAGCACGCTTCGCAAATACGCAGTTTGGAACTGGCTGGGATGGGGAGGCGGAACTCCTCTTTAACAAAGGGGCTTCTTTCAGCACTGCTGAAAAGTCAAGCTGATTTAAAATAAACCCTAGATCTTCACCTACTGGAAAGATAGAGGATTATATAACATTAATATTTTAACCAGATATTTTTAACGTAATATACAAAAGAGAAGAGGAGAATATGTACAAATGCATAACACATTCCCTTTAATAAAGTGTGACTGCACATTTTAGTGCCAGTGTTCCTTGATTCTACAACCCAGCCATTCTTTGGAGCTGTAAGACTAAAGCCAGCCATAGCAGGAACCGGCCAAGATTCGAACCATGTATGAGCAGGCTGAATATACCAAAGTTGATAGATCAATCAACTTGGGAAAAACCAGCCTGTTGGATTTTACATGAGGTTATTGCTAAAGGTTGTTATAATTACGATATTCTACCGGCAGGGGTGGCTTCCCCCCGCCCAGAGAACACAATAGTTCAACGGGAAGGATAAGACCTGTCAAAACAGACTGTGTTTATAGGGGAATCGTGCGATTTTCTTTCCTGCAACCCTGCAAGAAACTCGCTCACTCTATGGCCTGCCTAGAGTCTAGCAGATGAAATGATTGGCGCAACAAGATAATGACACATGTATGTCAGCAAATGATAATTCCTGTAATGTTGCAATGTGAGACACCACCTTCATTATTCTCTGAACTGTTGCTATTACTTACATAAATGGCAGTGTCTGGCTAAAACACTTCTAGAACTTAACTGGCTGTCTTATAAATATGTAATTTTACTAATTTGCTACTTGCTGTCTTTTTATCCGATCACAATTTCCAAAAAAAAAACTTCAATATGACAGCTGAAGTTAATTTAATGGACAATTATTATTCATTTTAAGCTACCTATTTTGAAATTATTTTTTATCATCTTATTTTTTATTTAAGTTCCTATGTAGATTCAAATCTGCCTCAAATTCCCAATTGAAGCTACACAAGCAGTGGTCTTGTTTTTCTATAAATAAAGTAATGGCGAGGGCAAAACTCTGGCACTATCTAAGCAATGGCTCAATGTCTCCCTCGCTAGCAATACAACATATTACTTCATCCTTATTAGCTGCCTCCTTTGACCCTTCAAAGACACTTATTAAAACAAGCACACAGAGCTGATGTCCCATTAAAGTAATAAACACTTCACACTTGACCACACACAGTGTGATTCTGTCATTAAACCCAAGCGACACATGAGATGGGTGTTAAATGAGTCAACATATTAATATGGACAGATCAAAAGTGATTGTATGCAAAGTTGGTATATCACATTAGGCAGCACATTAGCGCAATGGATAGCTTGGTTTTATGCAAAAGCCTTGAGCTGAGATTACAGCAAATTATTAGCTACATCAAGTTTGTATGTTTTGCCCATGAGAGGTCCACAAACTGCAAAACGTGTTAAAATTTGCTGCTGTCAAACCTGGCCCTTGAATGTGTGTGTAAGACTGTGACTTGAAATTTAGATCATAAGTTCCACTGGGGTGGAAATACAGGAAGTGATCATAAGAGGCTCTTTAAAAAGAAAGAGCTGAATCGCTCTTTTTCTTATAGGGTGGGAAAGGGTAAGAGCCTTCATCAGGCTTTTGTTGCAGTCTGACTCCTAACTGGGGAGATATCCATTTACATCCTGCTCCAGGGATTGCGAACACATGGGTAAAAAGTCAGGGGGAACCTCCCAACTAGAGCACAAACAAAAACTGAGAAAGGTTTCCAGTCTTCTTCCCTGAACTAAAAGTTGTTCATTGCATTCTTCCATTCTCTAAAGGCCCGTACACACGGTCCGATGGTTGGTCAACAATGGTCGTCCAACAGCCTGTTGGCCGATAATCCGATCATGTATACGCATGATTCTACAGCCGATTTCCAATAGTCGTCCGAGACTAGAAAACTTGTGTTGGCCAACAAGGGGTTGACGGATTATTGGCTCGTGTGTACAGAAGTTGACCAACCAAAAGTTGGAAGTGCAAACACGCATGCTCGGAATCCAGGAAGTGTTCGGTCGTGTAACCTGCGTTCGTAATTCACAAATCACATTCACGTTAACTTCCTCGTTATACGCTCAGAACACGTCACTATGTTCGGCTTTGTTGTCCGATTACTTGCTTTACGTGAATATGCTAGTGCCAAACTGCCGTCGCCCAAATTGGGAAAAAGTTGGACGTTCAGTTGACCAACCATCGACTCGTGTGTACGAGGCTTTAGAATATGGTTACTGGGACAGGTTCTGAGGATAATCCTACCTGGAGGAACCACAGCAAGAATAACTGAGTTTTTGGTTTGAGCTTCCTTTTAAAGGAGTACATTTTGATACATACATTTCTGTTGTTCCAATTTGTACAGTGTATGTTTTCTAGTACCAATATAACAATAAAACAAAAAAACTAAAACAAGTCAAACAACATAACAGATTACAATGTCCTTGTGGTTCAAACTATTTTCTTTTACAATGTTTTTAAAAAATACTGAAAGATTTAGTACATAAATATAGCTTCCACAGCCTCCTATTCTGTACTTTTATACATTTCTTATCCATGTGTTTGTGTGTGCACCGACTATTATTGAGTATTCTCATCACAAAGAAAGGTATTCACTCTATATATGTCTCTGCCAGATGACAGATAAAGAGATCAGATTCTTTGCTTACAAGGTCAGATGGTTAAATCCCACTGTTCTCAAGGTGAAAGCTCGAGCTAGAAGCCGTATATGAGTAAACTGAACTCCAATTGCTTCTTCAAATTTTGTCAGCTTCTTAAGGACCGGTGATGTCTCAATCAGCAGTCGATCAGTGTTAGACTCCTGAAGCTGCCAAAAAGAGGAGCAAGAAACTTCTTAAACACCGTTTGCTGCAGACATAAATGCATGGCTTCTGTAACTGTAATAAATAATGTTAGTATGTGTATGTTAAACAAAATGGCAATAAAATGTCAGGCTTGCTTCCTTGTCGGTTCTTTTATCAATTTCAGACAGCATTGATAATCAATTTCCCGCCGCCGCCAGACTGGCATACCCATGGATCACCTACACTGCTTATTTGTTTTGATTTGAAAGTTATTCTTATCATAAAAAGTGGCTCCATTAAGGATGAGATGACACCCTGCTAGGCTCAATCCTCTATTTTGCATAGACAGTTGTCATAATTCTCCCAGCTAGTTTATGCGAAAGCAAATAAAGCTGAATCAGAACAGCACGCAGATCAGAAAGGCAAAAATGAAACGCCATGTTTATCACTCTAAATAAATTATATTTAGCTTCAAATAAAGTAAAAAATGTATTAGTAATCAGCACTATAAATCTACTCAAACACAAATATGTAAACTACACACACGCTGGCAGTATGTATATAAACATCAGGGATTTTTCTTTGTTTTTTTGCTCATTTTTGTTGGGGACAATAAAAAAAGTCAAAATAATCTATATTATACCAACATAATTCTACAAGTGATTGATCTTGGAAGAGACAGCAATGAGCAAAGCAGCAAGTTAATAGCCTGTATTTTAATCAATTATTCCTATTATGTGGTCAAAAGATCCTGGTGGTCATCTTTTATTCTAAGCAGTTATCGAAGACATGATAAAATTCAACCCTGAAATAGATGTTTGCTTCATAATTATGAATTGTTCAATGTTGAACTAGGCTTGTCACTGACAACAGTGTCAAACAGATGCGTTACCGGATTGTATTATAACCGGACAATTCATTCTGGATCCAGCTTTGTAATGCACATGTGCTTGAAGTGGCCATCATCTAGAAATACAGTAGTTATGACTATAGCCACACACGCAGTCAATTCGCTAGGGCAGTGACCACTAACTTACTGTGCTGTTCACCCAGTCATGTGATCCAGGTATTGTTGACAGATAGCATAGCCAGATCAGCAACCTCTCTCTTCTCCACTGCATTTAAGAAATACAGCTTGGTCCCCAACCCACCCCCAGACAGCAAATGAGACAATTCAGGAGCAGCGCCACACTGATATGATTATCAACCTGCTGTCATTACAAAGGCACTTGGAAGCAGGTGGGATATATTAGTTAGCAAGTGAACATGCTGTCCCTGAAGTTGTTTTGCTGAAAGCAGAAAAAAATGGGCAATACAGTTTGTTGCATATGAGGCTGTGTAGTCACAGTCCAGCCAGGGAGCCCATGCTGAGCTATGTACAGCTAAAAGTACCTACAATGGGCATGTGAGCATCAGAACTGGACAATCCAGCAATAGAAGAAGGTAGCTTGGTCTGATAAATCGCGTTTTCTTAATGTGGATGATCAGGTGCGCGTGTGTGAGACTTACCTGGGGATGAGAAAGCACCAGGATACATTATGGACAGAAAGCAAGCCGGTGGAGGCACTGTGGTGCTTTGGGCAATGTTATGCTGGGAAACCTTGGGTCCTGCCATTCATGTGGATATTACCCCTTCATGGAAACAATGTTCCCTGATGGCAGTAGCCTCTTTCATCAGGATAATGCACCCTGCCACACTGCAAGACTGGTTTGAGGAACACAACATGCTTGAGGTGTTGACTTGCCCTCCACATTCTCCAGATCCCAATCAATCAAGTATCTGTGGCATGTGCTGCAAAACAAGTCTGATCTATGGAGGTCCCAGCTCGCAACCTACAGGATTTAAAGGATCTGCTACTGATGGGCTTGATGCCAGATCCCACAGCATACCTTCAAAGGTCTAATGGAGGCCATGCCTCGATGGGACAGGCCGGTTTTGAGGCAGAAGGGGACCTACTCAAAATTAGGTGGGTGATTTGTGCAGCCCAATGCAATGAAGATAGCACAGCTAGATTTGGCAGCCTCATTTTGTTCTACTGCAGTATAAAAAATACACTGGCAGTAGGAGCTGAACGTAGCTGGGACTTTTTTTTTTGCAAACGCTGTGCGGCTGTGCAGTGTTGGGCCACATAGTAAAGGTCTCAGGAGAGGGCTTTAATGTCAGTGTTTATGTATTTGGAAAAAACTGGGGATGGGGGAAAGATTTAAAGGACAATTTTACTGCAATTAAAGTGGTTGTCAAGTCATGACAACCACTTTAAACTACAGGTAAGCCTACAATAAGTCATCAGCACATGCGCACTGAAGAATCGTCACCCGGGGTAGCCCAGGGTGCCGTTTCT
Source organism: Glandirana rugosa (assembly GCA_018402905.1). Classification (NCBI taxonomy): domain Eukaryota; kingdom Metazoa; phylum Chordata; class Amphibia; order Anura; family Ranidae; genus Glandirana; species Glandirana rugosa. The sequence continues at coordinate 241,993 of BLSH010341846.1, read as the reverse complement.
TCTGTATTCGTGCCGTAAATGACGGCTCCCGTGCGCATGCGCGGGAGTGACATCATCGCGCTGTGATTGGATGGAGCCGCAGACCCGGAAAAACAACGTCGCCTGTCACAGTGGTGTGCCGAGACCGCTGCAACAGCTTTGTTCTGAGGTGTTTCATAATGAGCTAGTATGCGCTGCATACTAGCTCATTATGCCTTTGCTTTGCAGGTTTTTTTTTTTTTAATGGGGGAGTGGGGGCCGGACTTTGCAACAACTTTAAGCCAGGGTTTCTCAACCAGAGGTTAGAGGGGGTTCCTTGAGCAATGAGCAATTTCTGCCTGTTAGATAAATCGCCACTGACACCATTGATCTTTTTTGCTATCTGTAAGGGGTAATTCTTCCCAATAACTACAAGTGTAAGGAGCATTCTTCCCACTGACCATCACACTAATGTATCATGAGTTGTAGATATAGTCATCTTTAGCAGGGGTTCCCTGAGACCGGAAAGTTATTGCAGGAGTTCCACCCACAAATGGAACATCCGCGGATCTGATTCCTCTGCCCCTTCGGTGCCACATTTGGCACCTTTCGGGGGGGGGGGGGCGTATACCTGTCAAAACCAGATTTCTGCAATGGCACCCCCCCGCTGCCTTTCAGGAGACACACAGCTCCCAGAAGACCGCAGGGACCATTCAGAAAACGCACAGCGACTCACACGCATGCACAGTAGGAAACAGGCTGTGAAGCCGCAAGGCTTCACTTTCTGTTTCCCTTAGTAAGGATGCCGATGCCTGCACCCGAAGCCGGTGGACGGGTCAGCTTCAGGGGCCGACATTGCGGGCCCCCATAACAGTGTCCTTATATTAAAAGTCAGCAGCTACATTATTTGTAGCTGCTGACTTTTAATTTTGTGGTGGGGAGGTGGAACTCCTCTTTAACAAAGGGGCTTCTTTCAGCACTGCTGAAAAGTCAAGCTGATTTAAAATAAACCCTAGACCTTCACCTACTGGAAAGATAGAGGATTATATAACATATACTATATATAATAGGCCTACTAACTAGACTATGCAGGAGTATCAGCATATTAACGAGGACATCATTCTGCACTCTCTGCCTGTCAGTAAACAGGTTTAGGCTGATAGTACTGTGTAATTCTGCAAATCTGTGTTGCCCCTGCCCCTCCCAGAGCTACTGTGCACAGTAATTAAAGGAAGGTAATATAAAGGCAAATTCAAGTACTTATACTAGAAGTACGTAAAACACATTTAATGATATTTAGGGAATACATAATCACACAATACATGGCGGTCCTTTATATCTGCTTGGCGTTTAGTTTTAAAAGTGGTGCATAATACATATCTAATGATCTTAGAATACCCAACAGGCCTTATAGAAATTCACAGCATGCGCCAATACCACTATAATCAGTTTAGCATTTCATTCTTTATCTCCAGCACTGAATATGACACTGGAAAGAACAACAATCTTACAAAACTGAAAACTTAATATTAAATATTAATAATAAAATGTTTCAGCTGTATGCAAAACTGTTTGGCATGTCTGTGTTTTTAGATTAAGGCCTCTTTTAAACAATGGCTTGTTCACATCATAAAAAATAAAAAATGACATCTTCGCCCTCAGCAAAATAAAAAAGTCACTAAAATAAATGTTCTTGCGGGACAGAAAAGAAATTGGCTCATGTTTGTCGGAGGCAGAGTTAATTCCAGTTGTTTGGTTTACACACTTCAGAGGATGATATATATATGTATACAGCACACAGCTTGTTAATAAATCTAGTACTGGTATCATGAATGTCACAGAAGGGAATCAAAGAGAAGCAGCAAATAAATAAAGAGTAATAAATGCTACTATATATATTACAATAAGGGGAGAGTTTGCTTACTTGAAGTGGGTGTAGGGGATAATTAAGCCACACGTCCCGCAGGTCCTGTAGATGTTGAAAAATGTCATTAATGCTCTAGGCAATCGTTTAGCAAATTCCACAGCACTAAATAAAATGTCATTACTTGAAATACGCAACTATTTTAGATGCTGACTTGGCTCATGGAAAATCCAATACTGCCTGCAAATTAATTTGAAAATAAAGAGCATATACACAACTGATATCTACTCAAGGTCCTACTAAGTAAAGCTTAAGAGTGGAGAAAAGGATAATGTCACTGAATGAACTCGGGATCAAAAAAAAAAAAAAATTAAATGCCAAATGTATTGCTATATATAGTCAAATGTTAGTGAATGAAAAGCATTCCAGATGTTCACAAGTTCAAAAGAGTTTCGCACTTTTAATAGTTACATACATATGTAACTAAGACAAAGGTGAGGAAAAAAATACATGTTAAAAGTGATTTTTCATTAGCTTCTAGAACTGGAAGATAGAGCAATTTAAACAAGTGTGCCATGTATGGGGTTGATTTACTAAGGGCAAAAAGTAATTTCACTGTGCACAGTGAATTTTCACTTTGTTTAAGTGAATGAAGAGAATATGTGCTCCAAACACGTATGCAAGAATCCTGTTTTTTTTTCTTCAATTTTCTTTAAATGCATTACAGTGGAATTTTGGTCAGAAAATTAAGTCATGCTATGTCACTTTAGGCTGGCCCCTTTTGCAGGTATAGCTACAGTGGGGAAAATAATTATTTGAACCCCTTTGGCAAGGGTCTATAAGTTTTATCATAGGTGTATTTTAAATGATAGAGACAGAATATCAAACAAAAATCCAGAAAAAAAAAACCCACAAATGTTATAAATTGAGTTGCAGTTCAGTGAGAAAAATAAGTATTTGATCCCCAAGCAAAACACGAATTAGTACTTGGTGGGGAAACCCTTGTTGGCAAGCACATGGGTAAGATGTTTCTTGAAGTTGGTTCCCAGGTTTGCCCACATCTCAGGAGGGATTTTGGTCCACTCTTCTTTTCAAATCTTCTCTAAACCCTTATGATTTCTTGGCTGTTGCTTGGCAACTCAAAGTTTCAGCGCTCTCCAAAATCTGGAGACTGGCTAGGCCACTCCATGACCTTAATGTGTTTCTTCTTGAGCCACTCCTTTGTTACCTTGGCGGTATGTTTTGGGTCATTGTCATACTGGAAGATCCTCCATGGCCTATCTTCTGTTTTAACTGGCTGAAGTTTCTCATCCTAGATTTTACAATAAATGGCCCCATCCATTGACCCTCAATGTGGCAAAGTCGGTCTGTACCTTTAGCAGAGAAACAACCCTAAAGCATAATGCTTCCACCTCGGTGCTATAGTCAGCATTTTTCTTCCTCCAAACATGGCAAGTCGAGTTAATGCCAAAGAGCTCAATTTTGGTCTCATCTGACAACAACACTTTCTCCCAATCCTTCTATGAATCATTTAGATGATCATTGAGAGACTTCAGATGGGTCTGTACATGTGCCTTCTTGAGGAGCGAGACCTTGCGGGCGCTGCAGGATTTCAATCAATGGAGGCGTATTGTGTTACCAATGGGTTGTTTTGTGACTGTGGTCCCAACTGCCTTGAGATCATTTACAAGCTCCTCCCATGTAGTTCTGGGCTGATCTAGGGTTGCCACCTCATCCCTTTAAACCTGAACACATATGAATTACATAGGCTCTGGGGCTAATTAAATGCAGATAAGTCACCAAGTGAGTTTAATTACCACCTTAATCAGCCACAGAGCCTGTGTAATTCATATGTGTTCGGGTTTAAAGGGATGAGGTGGCAATCCTAGGCTGATCCCTCACTTTTCTCATGATCATCCTTACCCCAGGAGGCGGAATCTTGCATGGAGCTCCAGACCGAGGGCAATTGATGGTTATTTTGTATTTTTTCCATTTGTGATTAATCGCTCCAACAGTTGTCTCCTTCTCACCAAGCTTCTTGCTGATGGTTTTATAGCCCATTCCAGCCTTGTGCAGGTCTGCAATCTTGTTCCTGACATCCTTTGACCGCTCTTTGGTCTTGCCCATGATAGTGAGGTTTGAATGGAAGAAAGATTCAGTGGAGTTATCGGAGCACCTTCTTAAATTGACAAGACTAATCTGTGTACCACATGAGCACATACTGTAGTCAGTCTGTGGGAGCCAGAATTATTGTGGGTTGTAGGGGATCAAATATTATTTTACTCACTGAATTGCAACTCAATTTATAACATTTGTAACATGTTTTTTTCTGGATTTTTCTGTCTCTATCCTTTTACATACACCATAGCAATTAAATAATTATAGACCCTTCAAGTCTTTGGAAGTGGGCAAACTTACAAAATCTGCAGGGGATCAAATAATTACTGTTGCCACTGTATGTAAAACATTAAAAAATGGTCTATACTGTTTAAAATCTAATAATATACAGCTTCACCCTGCTCTGCACATGCTCAGTTGCACTCTATTGTTAGGCACTGCTGAATTTGTAGAGGCTAATCTGCTGAAAGCCTTAAAGCGGAATTAACCAGTTGCTGACTGCCTGCCGTGGCTTGACGGCGGCAACTTGGCTCGTTATCACAAAACGCCGTCACCTGACAGAGACAGCAAGAACGAGCATTGTGACCGCGTGCTCGCGCACTCACTGTGTTCCGGGGGGCCAGGGAGTGAGTACGGCAGACGCGATCCCCCCCCGGAGCAACAGAATGGGGGTCCGTGTATGTAAACACGGATCTCCGTTCTGACAGAGGGGGAAGGGATGTGATCACAGGCTTCCTGTATATGGGAGCCGTGATCGTTCCCCTCCCCCAGCCAGCCCAGCCCCCATACAGTTAGAACACACTGAGGGAACACAGTTAAACCCTTAGAGCACCCCCTGCAGGTTAACCCATTCACTGCCAATGGCATTTACACAGTAATCAATGCATTTTCATAGCACTGATCGCTGTATAAATGTCAATGGTCCCAAAAAAGTGTCAAAATGGTCCGACATGCCCGCTGCAATATCGAAGTCCCAATAAAAATCGCAGATCACCTCCATTACTTGTAAATGCGTTAACTTTTGCGCAAACCAGTCAATAAACGCTGATTGTGATTTTTTTTACCAAAAATATGAGGAAGAATATAAATCGGCCAAAACCAATGAAAAAATGTATTTTTATATTTTCATTTTGGATTTTAGCAAAAAGTAAGAAATATTTTTTTTTTTTTGCAAAATTTCCACTCTTCTTTTGTTTATAGTGGTGATCAGAAATACCGCAGAGGTGATCAAATACCACCAAAAGAAAGCTCTATTTGGGGGAAAAAAAAGGACGCAAATTTCGTTTGGGTACGTCATCGCACGACTGCGCAATTGTCAGTTAAAGCAGTGGTTCTCAACCCTGTCCTCAAGTACCCCCAACAGGCTATGTTTTGGGAATTTCTCTTAAAATAGCTGTCCAAAATACCAAGCCATTGACTCTGATTTAAAGCACCTGTGCAAGATAAAGGAAAATCTGAAAACATGGCCTGTTGGGGGTACTTGAGGACAGGGTTGAAAAACATTGAGTTAAAGCAACGCAGTGCTGAATCGCAAAAACAGTGCTCTGGTCCTAAACTGGGAAATCCTTTAAAGCAAAGGAAGCTGCTTCTGTTTGATCTGCAACTGCCATGGTGCTGCACATGTGATCAGTTATAACACCAGCCATTTGATCGGTTGACAGTTTGGTTGAGGACACAAGCAAATGTGACAGTTATCAATCCCAGAATTCCAGGAATGTAACTGTATTTTGAAACGGTTAAATTAATGGGTTTAGTTCTGCTTTATTATTTACTGCTGTTCAGGGGCAATGAGCTTAGGCAAAATGGCAGCCTCCAGCTAGAAGAAAAGGGAGCAATGCTGAAGGCAATTTAATGCACACACTAATTTTGGTAGAATAATTATTAATTTGGAATGTATGGTCCCTACTAAAGAATATTGTTTTCAATCAACTGGTTATGGGTAAAATTCTGCTTTAAGCTAAAACATTATTTGACTTTAGAACCCCTTTAGCTATTCATGGCTTCTAATTTGAAAATACATGACACAGCACCTACCTCAGGAACCTAGGAATTTCACTGGATTTCTGAAACTGCTGCTATTTTACAAAAAAAATTTAAGTGCTTTATTGGTCCAAGAAGAGGTTTCATCCAGCTTATTGGTAGCATCTGAGCCCCAGTTTAAAATTGCCCCTCTACTTTTCCCACTGAAAGTTTTTTTTTACTGAGAATGCAAGTCTATTTTCAAACTAGGTTGTCAACATTGCTTATATACAGGTGCTGGTCATATAATTAAAATATCATCAAAAAGTTGATTTATTTCACTAATTCCATTCAGAAAGTGAAACTTGTATATTATATTCATTCATTACACATAGACTGATATATTTCAAATGTTTATTTCTTATCATTTTGATGATTATAACTGACAACTAAGGAAAATCCCAAATTCAGTATCGCAGAAAATTCGATTATTACTAAAGACCAATACAGAGAAAGGATTTTTAGAAATCTTGGCCAACTGAAAAGTATGAACATGAAAAGTATGAGCATGTACAGCACTCAATGCTTAGTTGGGGCTCCTTTTGCCTGAATTACTGCAGCAATGCTGCGTGGCATGGAGTCGATCAGTCTGTGCCACTGCTCAGGTGTTATGACAGCACAGGTTGCTCTGATAGTGGCCTTCAGCTCTCCTGCATTGTTAGGTCTGGCATATCGCATCTTCCTCTTCACAATACCCCATAGATTTTCTATGGGGTTAAGGTCAGGCGAGTTTGCTGGCCAATTAAGAACAGGGATACCATGGTCCTTAAACCAGGTACTGGCAGCTTTGGCACTGTGTGCAGTTGCCAAGTCCTGTTGGAAAATTAAATCTGCATCTCCATAAAGTTGGTCAGCAGCAGGAAGTATGAAGTGCTCTAAAACTTCCTGATATACGGCTGCATTGACCTTGGACCTCAGAAAACACAGTGGACCAACACCAGCAGATGGCATGGCACCCCAAACCATCACTGACTGTGGAAACTTTACACCGGACCTCAAGCAACATGGATTGTGTGCCTCTCCTCTCTTCCTCCAGACTCTGGGACCCTGCTTTCCAAAGGAAATGCAAAATTTACTTTCATCAGAGAACATAACTTTGGACCACTCAGCAGCAGTCCAGTCCTTTTTGTCTTTAGCCCAGACGAGACGCTTCTGACGCTGTCTGTTGTTCAAGAGTGGCTCGACACAAGGAATGCGACAACTGAAACCCATGTCTTGCATACGTCTGTGCATAGTGGTTCTTGAAGCACTGACTCCAGCTGCAGTCCCCTCTTTGTGAATCTCCCCCACATTTTTGAATGGGTTTTGTTTCACAATCCTCTCCAGGGTGCGGTTATCCCTATTGCTTGTACACTTTTTTTCTACCACATCTTTTCCTTCCCTTCACCTCTCTATTAATGTGCTTGGACACTCTGTGAACAGCCAGCCTCTTTTGCGATGACCTTTTGTGTCTTGCCCTCCTCGTGCAAGGTGTCAATGGTCATCTTTTGGACAACCGTCAAGTCAGCAGTCTTCCCCATGATTGTGTAGTTTACAGAACTAGACTGAGAGACCATTTAAAACATTTTCACAATATTCTAATTTTCTGAGATTCTGAATTTGGGATTTTCCTTAGTCGTCAGTTATAATCATCAAAATTGAAAGAAATAAACATTTGAAATATATCAGTTTGTGTAATATAAATGAATATAATATACAAGTTTCACTTTTTGAATGGAATTAGTGAAATAAATCAACTTTTTGATGATATTCTAATTATATGACCAGCACCTGTATATAACTCAAAACCAAATTTCAAACACTCTGTAATCTAATTTGAAAGCCAAAAAAGGTCAAAGCCTTAGCAGCTGAATTCAGCGAGGTTGTGTTTGTGGGCATATGCTTCCAATAGTTATAAACTTGAGTAGTGATTTTGATGGATTAAAGAAGGTGCTGCATTTTCATTAATTTATGCACGTTATAAAAAGTTCACACTTAAAAGCAGCAATTTATATATATTGTTTTAATACATTTCAATTGACTGAGTACAGTAAATATGCCAGAACAAATTTAACAAATTATATGATTATAAGCACTGTTGCCAGGACAACACATTCATTTCACTTTAGCAGTTTTATTGACATATTGAAAAACATGTACATAGGGTTGCAAAGGCAAACACGCACACATCTATGCTACTAGCACTACTTATAGGCTTGCTGGAATGTTTTGTTATTCTTTTAAAAGTGTAATTTATGGATGTGGCTTTCAGAGCACAGCCATCTACAGTACTTTACTTATTCTCCATGTAGTGTTTTGCACTTAAAATTGTAAAAAAGATTTTCCCTACATGTCCATGACCCCCAATCATAACCTAACCCTTTTAAGATGACCCCAACATTTAACAAAACCACTTAACTTAACCCTTAAACTATCCCTAACGCTTAAAGTGTAAGTCTGAGAAAAATAAAACAAAGAGAACAGATCAGTTACATTTTTGCAATACATGCACATTTCCCTAGATTTTAGCGCTTTGAAAACACAGCAGGTACAGAAAAATGCCTGTTGACTCTGCCAGAAGTCCAGTGTATTTCTAACTTCCTGCAGTGAATTTACAAGGCTGATTATGCTGCTCTGAAACACCATGACACATCAAGAAGTGCTGTAAGCCCTGCCTAAGTTCTACGCTGCTGTACTACAGAACGCTTCTCCCATTATGTTATGAAAATTGGGTTAAGGGGGGAGCTGTTCAATAGTACAGCAGGGGAGAAACTAAGCAGTATTTTTACATAGGTAATTTACAAATGTGCATGTACCCCTTATATGCACTAAGTTTTTTTGGCACATTCATAGACTGTTCCCGTCGCCTCTGTACTGAGAACTGAGCGATCAAACACCACTGATTGCACAGTTCTTACCTTTGCTCTGAGCAGACAGTGGTGACTGTCAGTCATTGACCCTCTGCTCTGACCTTCCAGAGCTCACTGGAGCGCAGGGTTGGGGAGGGGAGGGAGCAGCTGGCTCATTGTTCCAGTGGCACAGCTGAGAGGCTGAGCCAGCCTCTGGTCCAGCCATCTGGGTGTATCCAGACTGTAAAGTGGGGATCTTTTCCCAGCCTGGACTAGGTGAATGATGTCCCAGTAAATGGGTCACAGGAGTGCAGAACAAACTGCTTTCCTGTGATCCATAAGCGAAGCATAGCCAAAAAAGCTTTGGCCATACTTCTCCTTTAAGCTGAAAGGACAACTGCCCCATTAGTGAAATTGTCCTTTAAATTGTCCACCCACCTCGCACAGTGGAAGTCAAAAACCTAACCTACCTTCATCTTTGCTCATGAGATATTTACTTTGTGGCCCTTTATGGCATGGTACAGCCTTTGCATAAAAAGTCCCAACCATGTTCAGCTCTTACAGCGCTTGCAGAGAGCTGGACAATGCTGCCTATCATATTCATTCCTATGGCTAGGTTGACCATGAGTACAACCCTAGGTGACAAAAATGAACACATGGTACAGTGGAAAATCTAGGGACCAGGGCTGCAAGTAATTAGTCACTAAAACTAAATTTGTTGGCTGCTTGTGTAGCCATCACCAGGCATTGGAAGTCTACAGTCCCTCTTCATATTCTTGAATGGGCCCAGATACTCAATGGACTTGCTGGAAGGCCTATAGCGACTCCGACAACTTTTGGGCTTTAGTTTCCCAGTGAGTTGATGTCCTTGCCTTCCATAATCCTGCTAGCTTATTTTTTGGGTGCTCCTGGGAACTGGTTTCAGATACCAGATCATTCCTGAAGGATTTGTGAGTACTCTCAGGGCGTTTTCTTTCTCCCTGGCTATTGACATTTTTTCTTTTCTTTACTTTACAAACATATTAGTTTACTAGCTGGTAGTATTTTGCCAATTGATTGTCCATCTCTGACAACCAATTTTGTTTAGTGATACATAGGTTAGCTATATTTTTACTATGCTCATGATGTGCTCCACCTATTAATGATTGTGGTTGTTTTACTATTAGAGATATGAGCATATGTTTTCTGTACTTTCTCTGCGGTTATATTTGAGTTTTGCACTGTTTTCCATACCTGTATTTTTTTTTCTTTCTCTCCTAGAAATTAGTTGGAGGATATTGTAATGCTCTACACAATTCAATGATATGGAATGTTACTTGATTTCTTGTAAAACTCTGAATATTTATTTTTCTAAATAAACAGTTATTTTATAAAAAAAAAAAAGAACTAAACTTGTCTTTTTAGCCTTACCTGCACTGAAACGTTACACTTGCCCCGATCCTATTAACTACCTTTTAACATAAAAATGTAACCACTTCCTGCCAGGACGCCATCAATCGACGTCATAGACTTTCAGTGGGGATATCTGGATAATGCCTGCAGCTACAGGCATCATCCAGATATCTTTTTTTCTCAGCTGGGCGATTCCCTGCACCGTAGGAATGATCATAGCGCCAGTTCAGCTGCTTGATCATACTTACAGGTGACGGGAGGGGACGTCCCCCCTCCCGCCGTCTTCTGGTGCTTCTCCAGACTCATGTGTGCGATCGGTGAGCCGGAGAAGGAATCTGCCACCACCGGAAAGAAGCCAGGGAGAAAACCGAGGAACAGATGGTCCCCGGCAATCTCAATGGCTCTTGGAGTCCCTGGCGCGACATTATGATGTGACGTTCGGGCTGGCGGAAGTAAAGAAAGCCGGGGAAACGGCAGGAAAGCACCAGATCGTTCACTTTTTTCAAATTAAATGTTATTTATTAGCAAACATCTGTAAGCACAGTAACTGTCCTTTTACACTTCTCAGTTGAAAAATACATGGTATTGATGACTTTTTCGCACGTTTTCTGGATGCATGACTCCGATCATGCACCTGTGAAACATACATGCGACTCAAAAAGCGGCCGCGGGCATTTCTGATGAGTTTTCCATTCATTTCAATGGAGAGGTGCATTTTTGGTGCGTTTTTTAAACATGCACGAAAAACACAGCATGCACGACTTTTGGAAATGCTCCGTAGCACATTAGTGTGAAGAGTTCCATAGGATTTAAAGGGATACATTTTTCATGCATTTTTGTCCCAGTTTTTATACACCAAAAACATATCAAAAACTGATTAGTGTGAAAGGGCCTTTATGTGTAAACTGCAGGAACCCATACCAACCAGTGTAAGAAATTTTAAGATGGACAGTTGCTAGAGGTTACCATTCTTAGCACTGTTTTATTGAATAATTCTAAGTGTCAGTAATTTTCACAGGATTTCGCCAAGTCACTTCTATTGCTAGCAACTGAGAATCTTTACTATAAGGTACATTTCCAGGACAAGTATTGTTCAGCCACTACATGTAAGAGTTCCTATAGGTAATAGTGAAGGAAAATGTATGCTGTCCACAGAAGCCATATTGGGCACTATGGAAGCTCACTGGTTGGCTGTTTTGTTTTTTTCCTAGGGTAACCCAAAACATGCTGGCTTCTAAACATTGTTCCTACATTATAACTGTACTGTGGATCTGTGTATTCTGCAAACCAGTGTGTAATAGACTGTTATTACACATATATTAGAAAAACAAAATAAAGTAATCTGCTTTGACTTTGTAAACAATACTAAATGCATAACTTATAAATGATATTGCCAGCACTTTATCTATCATATAGCACACCATACACGAAGTAAAACTAAAAATACATTATAATTGCAATTATGCTTGATTCTTAATCTATCATCTACTGACTTGGCAGTAAACATTTACAATTTTTAAGGGATCATTACCTGAGTGCCAAACAACAACCTCCCAAATAACTCCTTTGCCTCTTCAAGTCCACCTTCATAGTAAACAGCACCTGTAGAAACGTAGGCAAATGAGGGAGAAAATTTTGCCAGGACTCCTATATCATAAGGTCCAAACTCTCAACACAAACGTCTGTTTAAACATGTTCTAGAGTATTAAAGGACAACAATATAACTGCTCTAATCCCCCTATCCCTCCTGTACTAGCCTTCACCAACATCCCTCACCTCAGCTTCTTCCTTAACTTTGCAGCAGAGCTTCTTTCAATGTAATGCTTACATCACAAATTCTGTTAAGTGTTGCTGGTACTTGTGTCATGAGCACTCAGACTTGTATTAGTCCATTTCAGGCAGCTGGTGCTGCTTCTGGTATAGCTTCATAAAATTTGAATAGGACTTATTGTGCAGGCTCGACCAGCACAGAACAGGGTTTCTGGCAAGTAGAAGTGCACAGTGCTGCAGGATGTGGCTCTACTATAGAAAGTAAGAAGCTGGGGAGTTTTAGTACTGGTTAATTTAACAGGAGTGGGCTAGAAGAATTTCTTATTAAAGCACTGATGTCCTTTAACATGACTTTAAAGTATATGTTAAGCCAAAAATGGTTTCCCTAGCATTAGGAGTAGGAAAAATAGGATTTCTTTGTCATACTTACCTGTAAAATCCTTTTCTTTGAGTACACCACTAGACACCGAGACTATTATTCATTAATTACTGGGTTATGCTCCATCTCCAGGTGAATGGACACTGGTGACCAAAGGTCTTTAGACAGGAAGTGATCCCCTATATAACCCCTCCCATACAGGAAGTACTTCAGTTTTGCAGCAAGCACTGAATCCTCCCAAAAAAGGGGGGAGGACCTCTGCGTCCCGTGATGTACTCGAAGAAAATGATTTTACAGGTAAGTATGATGAAAAAATTCTATTTTCTTTTTCATACATCACAGGACACAGTGTGAGGCTATTCTTCATCAATTACTGGGATGTCCCAGAGCAACAGCCTTGAGGGGAGGAAGACACCCTGCCAAACAATAGCCATCAGACATTATACAGCAGCCCGCAGTATACTGTGGTTGAAAGCTGAATCCTCGGCTGCTCGAACATCCACTTGATAAAATTTTGTGAACATATGCACTGAAGACCAGGTATCAGCCTTACAAATCTGAGCCACAGATACCTGATGGTGAAAAGCCCAGGAGGTTCCTACACCCCTGACAGAATGAGCTCTCACCCTGAAGGGAGGAGCTTTACGTTTCAGACCGTAGGCCTAAATGACCAATTGATGGATTCAATGGGCAATGGAAGTCTTGGAAGCTGCCTACCTTTTCTTGGGTCCTTCTGGTAAAACAAAAAAGGAGTCTGATCATCGGATCTCCACAGATCTAGCCAAATAAACTCTGACTGCTCGCACTACATCCAAAGAGTGCTGCTGTGTCTCTTCCGCTGGGCGAGGTTGAGAGAAAAAGTAAGGCAAAACAATGTCCTGATTCAAATGCAAGGCCAACACCACTTTGGCAAAAAGGATGGAACAAGTCATAACACGACCCTGTTGTGGTGAAGGATCAAGTATGGTTCCCTGCATGAAAGGGCCACCAACTCTGACACCCTTCTAGCCGAGGTGATGGCCATCAGGAAGGCTAGCTTGCGTGACAGCAAGACTAATGGAATTTCCTTAATAGGCTCAAATGTTTTTTTCTGTAACACAGACAGTACCAGGTTTAGGTCCCAAAGGACACAAGTTACCCCCTGCATAAAGGTTTGGATCCGTGAATGGGAGGCTAAGGGCCTTTGGAAGAATACTGACAAGGCCGAAATCTGATCCCTGATTGTAATCAAAGCCAATCTGATATCCACAGCCGACTGTAGAAAAGAGAGAATTCTACCAGTCATGTATTTCCAAGGATGCAGTTTTCAGGCTTCACACCAAGCAATATAGGCTTTACCAGATCCTATAACAGATCTTCCTTGTGATCACTTTCCTGGCATTCACTAGGGTAGACACCTTCGGTCCTGAGATTCTACGATCCTTTAACACCCTGGCTTCAATAGCCATGCCGTCAAATTTAGAGACTGTAAATTGGGGTGGAATATAGGACCTTGAGATAGTAGATTGGGGCGGCGTGAACGCGTCCATGGCCAGCCTATTAACAATCTCATAATCTCTGGGAACCAGGGCCTTCTGGACGAGGCTGGTGCCACCAGGATTACTGGAACCCTTGTGGAAGGAGAGGGATCGGGGGGGGGAAAGCATAAACCAGAGAGGACTGGCTCCATGGGACTACTAGAGCATATGCTCTGATTGCCAAGGGATCCCTTGTTCGGGGGACAAGCTGCTATAGCTTGTTGTTGAACCTGGATCCTGGTTGCCAATAGATTGACCTCTGGCCATCTCCAAAGCTGACAGATTTCCCGAAACATGTTCAGGTGTAAGGACCATTCCCCTGGGCAGATCTGCTGGCGGCTGAAATAATCTGCATTCCAGTTCTCTACACCCGGGATGTGGACCGCCAATAGAACCAGAACATATCCCTCTGCCAAGGTTGATATGTGGTTCACCTCCTCCTGAGTTGAATGACTCCTTGTACCACCCTGGTGGTTGATATAGGCCACTGCAGTGGCATTGTCGAAATGAACCCTGACGGGGCAGTCCTGAAGCTCCAACGTCCAGGACCATAGGGCCAGATGTACTACCCGTAACCCAAGGATGTTGATGGGCAGGCTCTGCCCTTGACCATCTCCCCTGAGCTGTGAGCCCCTCAAGGGTTGCTCCCCAGCCTAAGAGACTGGCATCCCTTAACTGACGCACCTGATCCTTCAGGGTACAGATTTTTACGGGTGGCAGAAATACCTTTGCTGGACTGTATCCAGGATCAGACCTAGATACTTGAGACTCTGAGCCGGTCTCAAGGCTGACTTTTCGGTATTTATGACCCAGCCCAGGTTTTTTAAATACCGCACTGTGCAGGCTACACTGTGTTCCAAGGCCTGTGATCTCTGAGCAGGAGGCTGTCCAAGTATCCGAGCACCAAGATCCCCTGGGCCCTTAAAAGACCTAGTACAGGTGCTAGGATCTTTGTAAACACCCAAGGTACTGTGGCAAGCCCAAAGGGCAGTGCCACAAACTGGAAATGACATTCCTCTACTGCAGGATAAAAAGTCTCCCATCTGAAGCGAGGCTACAACTGACTTGACTGTCTCCATCTTGAAGGATTGGATTAACAGATGTTGGATCAGAGATCTTAAGTCCAAGATTGGCCTTACGTCCCCATTTGGTTTTAGAACCATGAACAGGTTCAAATAAAAGCCTGTGCCTCTTTCGGACAAGGCAACCTGTATGATCACTCCATAATGCACCAACTGCTCTAGTGTTTGAAACAATACGTTTCTTTTTGGAGGATCCGCAGGAACGTTGGATCTTAGAAACCTCTCAGGAGGAAACCTCAGTAGTCCCAGCTTGTAACTGCGGGACACTGTTGAGATGACCTACTCCTGCATCACTGTTACCCAAATGTCTGCAAATTGAAGCAGCCTTCCCCCCACCCAATAGAGTGGGGGCGTCCCCTTAAAGGAATATCTGCCCTATTTTCAGCAGGATCATCCTCCTGGTTAGGCCTGTCAGGTCGTCTGACCTGATACTTTAAGGACTGGCAGACTCAAATTGCTGCGACAGCTGGCTGAATAGCTTAACTGGCCAAAGGAAGCCTTTAATAATGACTCCAGTTTGATGTCAACAGGGTCTTTCAAGCCCCATGCGTTATCCACTGGACAAGTTAAGTTCTTATTTAAGGAAGAGACTGCCGCATCTATGGCTGGCATGCTCCATTTCTTAACAAACTTTTCCTCCATGGGATATAAAAGGGAAAACCTCTTAGGAGGAACGAAAATCCTGTCAGGATGTTCCCAATCAGCATACACCGCCTAATCCAACAGCGGGTGCAAGGGGAAAGCCTGTGCAGCCTGAAGAAGATTCAGGGACCCCAAAGAGGACAAGGGAGGCTCAGAAACCTCTGCAGGAGGTAACCTAAAGGCAGAATGAACCATCTCGATAAGCATCTGGATCAAAAGCCTCTTCGACTGAGAGGCTGATACCAACTGGACATCTTCTGGCCCAGATGCCTCAGAAGCAGATTCATCTGCCGGGCCTTCTCCTAAAGTCCTTAGCATCTAGCTCTTCCCGTTCATCCCATTCCTGCTCCAAATTAGGAGGCTCAGGGGAGGGGGGTCTGTCACGCTTCTTGCCACCCTGCGGGATGGAGGCAATCATGTCAGCAATCCTGTGCTCTAACCCGGCTAGGGCTGAGGACTGTCCATCCCTGGTGATAAAGGCTGAAGCAGCAGCGTTGACCGTAGGCACAACACTAGACAGGCGCAGCGGCTCAGATTGCTCGGAAGCCTCTGGTCTCTCAGGGGATACAATACTAGGGTCTCAACTAGGCTCCTAAGCAGCTACTAACAACATAGGTGTGCCCTTCCCTGTAGTGTTAGCCCGGCTCCTCTTTTTTGAAGACATTGAAAGCCACAAAAGGGGAGTACCTGGGTTTAGTATTTTACCCCAGAAGGGAGATCCTTTAATAGGGCTCACCAAGCCCCTATGCAACAATGCTGCTCAAACAAACATGCCCATCCACCTTGCAGACACTGGTAAAAAACTGAAGTACTTCCTGTGTGGGAGGGGTTAAATAGGGGATCACTTCCTGTCTACAGACCTTTGGTCTACCAATGTCCATTCACCTGGAGATAGAGTATAACCCAGTAAGTAATGAATAATAGCCTCACTCTGTGTCCTGTGATGTATGAAAAAGAAACATTAGAACTCATGTTGTCCTGTTGGGTTTCTACTGCTATCCAGACCTCTATTAGAGAAATTTATCCTCACTTCCTGTCCAGCTGACAACAGTTTCACCAGACAAGATGCAAGGGATAATCTTCAACATGTGACAGATATACAAATGTGACAGGGGTTCTACCCTGTCCCTTACTCTACCAAAGCAATTTTATTTTCATCTGTGTTGATGTTGAAACAGATAGAGAGACAGGACGGACGTTTGTGAAAATATCTCTAATTAAGAAAGAAAAAAAAAAAAAAAAAATCTGACAAGGGGTCCAACACCTCCCATGCTATTCAAAACTGAGAAAAAAAGTTTTGACTAGGCATACTGTACACTTTAACCATAATAAGAATTGTTTCAAGCAAATTATTGTTGAGAAAATGTATGATGTGATTAATGGAGAAATCATACAGTAGCCTGATGAAAGAACGACTGTGGACGTTCCTGGAATCAGTACACTGGAGGACTATAAGAAGAGTGGCAAAGGGGGGAGGGGTGTCATATTTAAAAATGTTTTGGTGGAATTAAAAAAAAAAGGAGAAAAACAATAGCCAAATAAACCATGTTTAAGAAAAACAGACCAATTTCCATCTCCATCATTTCTTATATTTTGCACCCATATACAGTTGTATGCAAAAGTTTAGGAACCCCTGACAATTTCCATGATTGTCATTTATAAATATTTGGGTGTTTGGATCAGAAATCTCATTTTGATCTATCAAATAACTGAAGGACACAGTAATATGTCAGTAGTGAAATGAGGTTTATTGAATTGACAGCAAAGGTGCAACATTTGGGCACCCTTGTCATTTTGTTGATTTGAAGACCTGTAACTACTTAGCACTTATTAATTGGAACACACAATTGGTTTGGTGAGCTCATTAAGCCTTGAACTTCATAGACACGTGCATCCAATCATGAGAAAAGGTATTTAAAATGGAGTCCCACCCAAAAGTGGAACTTCCGATTTAAAGAGGAGGTGACCCCCTGACATGCCATAGTTAGCATGTCATTTTTTTTTTTGGGGGGGGTGTGTACCCTGTTTTCAGGGTCCATGGTACACTTCCTCTCCTGGCGCTGAGGAGCCGGAAGGAAGTTCACCTTACCCCTCCCTCTCGGCGATCTTCTGGGACACGTCACAGGTCCCAGAAGATAAGCCAAGCCTTTCACAAGCCGCAGCGTGACTCGCGCATGCGCAGTGAGCGCCCGGCTTTGAAGCCAAAGCCGGGTGCACACACTTGTGATGCCGGCGCTGCCGAGGGGAGGGGGAGACGAGCGAGCCCTCGGGCGGCCGCATCGCTGGAACGAGGGTCAGGTTAGTGGCCGATTGTTAAAAGTCAGCAGCTACTATTTTGGTAGCTGCTGACTTTTAACAGGGTGGAACTCCGCTTTAAGGTGGCCAATTGCAAGTTGTTGTTCTCTTTGACTCTCCTCTGAAGAGTGGCAACATAGAGGCCTCAAAAATACTCTCAAATGACCTGAAAACAAAGATTGTTCAACATTATGGTTTAGGGGAAGGCTACAAAAAGTTATCACAGAGATATAAGCTGTCAGTGTCCACTGTGAGGAACATTGTGAGGAAATGGAAGACCACAGGCACAGTTCTTGTTACGGCCAGAAGTAGCAGGCCACATAAAATATTGGTGAAGCAAAGGCGAAGGATGGTGAGAACAGTCAAAAACAGTCCATAGACCACCTCCAAAGACCTACAACATCAACTTGCTGCAGATGGCGTCACTGTGCATCTTTCAACAATTCAGCACACTTTGCACAGAGAGAAGCTGTATGGGAGAGTGATGTGAAAGAAGCCTTTTCTGCACACACGCCACAAACGGAGTCGCTTGAGGTATGCAAACGCACATTTGGACAAGCCAGCTACAGTTTGGAATAAGATGCTGTGGACTGATGAAACAAAGATTGAGTTATTTGGTCATAACAAGGGGCATTATGCATGGCGGCAAAAGAACACAGCGTTCCAAGAAAAACACTTGCTACCCACAGTAAAATTTGGTGGAGGTTCCATCATGCTGTGGGGCTATGTGGCCAGTGCCGGTACTGGGAATCTGGTTAAAGTTGAGGGTCACATGGATTCCACTCAATATCAGCAGATTCTTGAGAATAATTGATAAAGGGGGTGCTTGGATATGGCGCTGTCTCAGCAATGGAAAATACGTGTGTCCTATATGTCCTGTGGTCATAAGTGCTATGGGATACTGTTTTTTGTTCTTGATCGGAGTGTTTAATTATACTTTCGTGCAGGTGTATAATCTAAAAGGTTCAAGTGTACGTGTTCTTTCATATGTAACAGTGATTCATAAGGGAATTTTGTGTCAATGTGTATCCTAAATGGATAGTGTAAGAAGGATTTTTTAATATACTTTTATGTCAAATACTAATTGTGTACAATAAATGCATGTAATTTTTTAGGAAGAATGTGATAGGTAAATCCTATGTGTAACTGTGTTTTAAGGGAATACTTAGTGACAATGT
>BLSH010341846.1:202268-216717 GCA_018402905.1 Glandirana rugosa | reverse complement strand
ACCCCCCAAGTCCACGTGACTAGGGATTGGAAGAGAGAGGGGGGGGTACGGGCGGGCGGGGAGACTACAGGACAGGCGAGCCAGTGAACGGAGGCAAATGGTACGCCAGACGGCGGTAAAAGGTCCTCAGCGCCGGCGGTGGTAAAACGGTGCCGGCCCCGGTAAAACCTCATCAAAACCGGAGATCACAGACACCGCCGGTAAAAACCAATCAGAGGGACAATACCCTGAAATGTACACGAAAACCGTGGTAAGGAAGAAGACCCTTGTGTCGTCGTCGTCGTGTAGCTGTCTAGTCGTCGCCGTGTCGTTCGTTACCGTAACCCTTGCGGAACCCTGTGCCACTGTGCTTTAAAAGAGGCCGCCACTGTCTGCCAATGCCATTGCTTGCTGTGCCGCTGCTGATCTGTCGATGTGCTGCTGCTGCTGTGTTCCCAGAAGAAGGAATGGTGCCAAAAGCACATGTAAAGTCCCATAACAGGGAGACTAACCAAAAATGGCCGCCACAGACACTAGAGGCCAAAACTACTCCAAAATGGCCCCGGCCGTGGCAAAATGGTGGCGGCCGCGACTCCTGGAAAATGGCGGCAGACCGCATGGTAAACGGAGGCAAGTGACCGAGCGGACAGGACATCAGAGGGGCGGGCGGGCATGGGGGGGGAGAGAGAAGGTTAGGGATCAGTGCACCTGAACCCCCCACCGGAACAGGCACCGCTAGTCGCCCCCCCCCTCCGCCACCAGGGGGTGTCACTCACCCATCCAGACGGGCGTAGCGTGTAGCCACCCGGTGCAGACCTTCCTCCCCCAGATGGGGAGGGATGCTGCCGGCCAAGTGACGCCTGGAGCAGGCCGCAGCCTGGACGCTGGGTACGCAGGTGGGGCTTTTAACCCACCGGCCACCCGCACGGAATGGGCAGGATGCGGCGGATCCCGCCATAGCTAAGGGTGGCTCGCGTCCGTCGGTCGTGCTGGGGAGATGGCAGGACAATGTACGTCCGCGTGGTCCCCAGCCAGCTACTTGATTGCAGTCTTCATCAGAAAGCTTGCGCAAAAAGAAAAAGACAAAAAAACTGGGGAACCGCAGTTCCCAGCAGGGAACCAGGTCTAACTCCTTGCATTAGGCAGAAGAAAATTGATATGCTATGCAGGGCTGAGGGGTTATGTGCTGAGTGCGGATGGCCCCCTGGGTGGGGCCAGCTTAGCTTTCTGAACTTTCGTTCTGCCTAGTCTATTCCTAGTAAAGGTACATAACCCATGTGTCATGAATAGAGGCTGCGTCTGTCAATGAAGAGAAAAGGAATGGTCCAAAATACATTCATCCAGACACTCATTACAGGCTATAGGAAGCGTCTAGAGGCTGTTATTTCAGCTAAAGGAGGCTCTACTAAACATTGATGTGATTTTTCTGTTGGGGTGCCCAAATGTATGCACCTGTCAAATTTCGTTTTGATGCGTATTGCACATTTTCTGTTAATCCAAAAAACCTCATTTCACTACTGAAATATTACTGTGTCCTTCAGTTATTTGATAGATCAAAATTAAATTGCTGATCCAAACACCCAAATATTTATAAATGACAATCATGGAAATTGTCAGGGGTTCCTAAACTTTGGCATACAACTGTATATGGGTGCAAAATATAAGAAATGATGGAGATGGAAATTGGTCTATTTTTCTTAAACATGGTTTATTTGGCTATTGTTTTTCTGTTTTTTTGTTTTTTTTTTTATTCCACCAAAACATGTTATCATATAAATATGTTAATGGACCGGGAAGAATCAATTTGTTTATTCAGAGTGAGAAAGGTCAAAACAAAAATAATAAAAAAAAAAAAAAAAAGAGAAAGATTATAAGATTTTTCCCTTTAGTGGAACGATCATTTTGTGCATATCATAAAACACTTCTTTGGTCTGCATAAAAAAACAAAAAACAAAACAAGTAGGCAAAACACATTATAAATATCATATTACAATGTATTTATGAGCATACAAACACTGTTTTCAGATTTCTTTCACACAGCAGAAGCTATCAGTGTTTTTAAGAAAGAGTGAGACAGTTTCGCAGCCAAGTCTGGGAAATGTCACAGAGCAGAGTCCCCACAGTAGTGGAGGAAGACCAGGGTTTATGAGGTATGTTTCCAGTATTTTGATGTTTTTTGGGTCTACTTAATATACTTTAGGCTTCAACTGTTGAAGTTACGTTAAGACCTAAATACTGATTTTACTCAGAGTTAAAAAAAAGTTTGGTGAATCAGGAATGATCAATAGCATCAAAACAATTTCCTGGATTGATAATGCATGAAATATTACCTTTATGATTAATCAAATGGTAGTATGTTATATAGTTTGAATTGGCACCTTTAACAGTTGTTACTGTATTTTGATACCTAAGGCCAATAGATTTAAATTGTTCAGTTTTGGTGATCAATCTTTTCCTTTAGCGCAGCTGCTTCCTGATAAAATATGTTGTAAGGGGTTTTTAAATATGTTCATGAGTATACACAAACACATACTTAAGTAAAGATCAGTCCCAAAACTCACATTTTATTTTGATAGATGTCAAAGAGTTAAATCACCTATCAAGTTTTTTTTCTCTGCGGGACTCTAGCAGAAACATATATACCCTAGAGCTGTCAGGTATTTATACCTGCTGTGTCCATTATGAAAAATATAAATTTGACATTACATCGAACAGTAGGAACTGGAACACCAAAGCTATGTGGGAGCACCCAATATTCTCAAGTTAGAAATGATGGTAGGGAGATCTTGGTAGTTGGAGCATACAAAGCATAAGAAAGCAGGGGCTGATTCAGCACACCAGAATCTACCCATAACTAAAATATCACTTTTGGTAGACTAACACTTTCAATAATGTAACATCTTGCTAGTTGTAATAAAGATTTTTTTTTTTAAAGGTAGTGAACAAAAAATGTCTAACTACTAAATAATATTATGAAAGGAGGTAATATTTCCAGTTAAGGTTTATAAAAATCTTACTATGCGATAAGAACTTTGACCCAATAAATGGGACATGCTGCATTCCTGCATGGGAGGAAAAATCTATTTGCCTCTTTACTAGTTTTTACAGAAGTTCCTTGGTCAGGGTTTCAGTGAACTGGCATCTTGTTTGCCATTACTGTCAAATTAGGATTCTCTGAAATAGACTGTAAGGGGACCTATATCTTAAGATAAACCCAGACAAGCTATTACATCTTCTAAAATTAACAGTGAAATGCATAAACATATTTTACTGCGTGCAGAAGACATCCCATCTTTGCATATTTGCATATACAGATACTGCAGGAGTGGGAGCTGTCAAGACAGAATTAAATATTGCTGCAGTACTGCACTCAGAGATTATAGTGCAAAGCAATTGAATATGCTGGGACTATATAAAAGATGATAAAAATATGATGAAAAACACCTGACAGCCTTGAAACAAAGAAGATTTCCACTACTTATGGATGCATCTCTCATCAGAAAACCAAACCTTAGAATTTCGCAAAACAAAAATCCTTATACATTCAAATCTTTCTCAGACAGATGTCTCTAATAAGGATGTAAGAATCCATAAATTGTTCATGCACAAAATCAAAACTATACACTAATTACCCAACAGAGCTTCAAAGCAGTTTGCCATGGCATGCCGCAAATCTGATTCTCTACACAAGTCTGGTCCATGAGCATACAGCATAAAACGATCCAGTTCCAGTTTCTATAGAAGAATAGGAGATCATATTAACAAAACACAGTTCCTTTCATAATTGTGCACACATATAAAAACAGCACTTCTTTTTTTCCTTTTGTCTCTTCTATTTCATATAACATGAAAGCATCCTCCATATAATAAATTACAGCAAATCTGAAAAACACCTTCATCTTGATAGAACTCTGTCAGGTAGTTAAATGCAATTTCCAAAGAAAGCCAATATCCCTATTTACCTGGGACCCCTGCCACTAGAGGTCCTTACTGCCCCACAATCCATCTCTAAGCAGCAGCTGGGCCCTGAACCTGCTGTTTGAGGTTGGAATCTAAGCTGTAAATATTTAAAAGTTCCCATGGAAAAACCCACTGCACTTTCAGGTCTTACTAGATATGAGATTTAGCGCAGCAACTAGACTGGTAGGTGAAATCTTGAAACTGCAGATCTGAGTTCAAGTAAAATCTGGGAAGAGCATGGCGAGGAAGGCCCTCTGTTTTATTATCCTGACCAGCCTTTCTCAACACAGAGGAACCCCTAAAATAATTCTCAGGTCTCAGAGAACCCCAGCTAAAACGTAGAAATCTACAACACATGATACGTTGGTGTGATGGTCGGTTGGGAAGAATGCTCCTTACAGATAGCAATAAAAGGATCAAGTGTGTCAGTGGGAACTTATCTGAGAGGCAGAACTTGCCCACTGCTCAAAGAACCCCTAGCAACCTCTGGAGGAACCCTGGTTGAGAATCCCTGATCCTGGCAGTCACAAACAAGCAAGTTTGATTTCTTGGGCATTCCATGCAGCAAAATAAACTGACACAGGAACAGATGTGGTCACAGTACAAGTAAACCCATAATATATTAAGAAGGCAATCTTGTGCAAGCTACATTATTTTACTAATATTTCACTAGATGGACACCATCTCTACCCAATTTTTGATAGTTCGTGGTGACTTCAGTGGCTTAATCTCTTTATTTTTTTTTTCATTATGTAATATATAAAAGATGAAGGATGTTCTTACTTGAATTTATGGTCCCTTAAATGTATATAGGGGCATTTTTGCTTTTGAGTTGCTTTCTTTCTCGGAAAGTCAATGTGCAGCTGAAGGACTAGGTAAACTGCTTTGCTGGAGTAACCCTAAGATTTCGAAAGCCAAAGGATGAGTCAACCCTCTGGCCAGGATAGCAAAGAGTAATAGTGTCATTAATGGCATGTTGCCCAATGAAAACAGATTACTAGGTTGATTTTTACCAGTACAAATTACAAACTGCTGCAGCTGAAACAGCTGTACTTTCAAATGCCCCAGTTTTCACATATTTGCTTATATATGCTCACCAATCCCACTTAGGAAACATGCAGCAAATACAATTCCAAAAAGCCAGGGACTACAGTTCTGATGGTTATATTTGCTGTTAAAGTAGAACTATTTTTAGGTAGTGCGAAAATGTAACTCCACCGCAAAGAAGGCACGTGCAGGAAATTTATTTATCAGCAGCTATGACAGAAGATGCACAACTGATGTTCACTACAATTTACAATAATGTTTGAAAACAACAAGCAGCATCACAAGGGAGAAACATGTTGTTTAAAAGATTACTCTGATACCCATCAGATTAAGACATAAAATTAAAGCAGTAGTAAACTCAATAGCAAACATTTATAATATTGCAGCTTACCAATTCTTAAATGTGGTTGCTGCATTTGTTTTCTTTTTTAGGCTCCCCCCCCCCTTTATTTCACTGGATGATCCAGCCAGTATGTTGTTTTTTCAATGGAACAAGCTGCCTTGCAGATGTAGCAGTTAGGGTGTTGAGACAAACCATTTACCACTGACAGGGGTGCTTACAATGGTCAGCCTTTATTCAATTGTGTAAAACCTTTATCGCAATAGAAAATAAAACTTTCTGTAGCTGCTTAAAAGTGTTAGCTGAAGTTTGGCTTCAATTTGTTAGTGTGTCTAAATCTGCTAGTGTATCTAATAATCTCCATTCCCACGTTACCAATGCTGCTGTCCAAAGGCGTCGTCGTTGCTCCTTTATCCAAAACATATCCACACTGATACATGCAGTGGGTTATTGGCTGAATCACCAGTTGAAAACAGAGGGGAATGAGCCTAAAAGAAGAAAACAAATGCAGCCACCAAACCTGATTGGTAAACTGCAATATGTTACATTTTGGCCAATGGCTCCTGCTGCTGCTCGAATGCAGAGTAAGCCCTCATACACACGGGCGTATGAAAAAAAATAAGCAAAACGTCAGACCCAACGTCAGGGAAAAATCAGCATTTTTTTCAGCGTTTTGCATCGGCGTCAATAGGTGTTTAAAAAAAAAAACAAACCCATTCCTCTGCTATTTTTTAACCTAAAAACGCGTCGGCGTCAAAAACGGCAAAACGTTACAGCCTCAGAATGCGCTGGCCGTGGGTTCTACTTTCAGCTCACTAACGCTGACGCCGTCTACAGCTCAAAAACTTCGGCATGTTTATGGGAGCTGTAAAAAACGCGGCTTTAAAAAAATGCCTGTGTGTATTAGGCCTAAAGACGAAGTAAGGGGAGAAAAGATGCAGCCCTGCACAGTGCTGAGCTCTTCTCCCCTCTCTTCCTCCTTCACACAGGGAAGTGAGGGCACAAGGACACTGAAAATGTTTTTTACCTTAATGCAAGCAATGTATTAAGGTAAGAAACGTTTTTAGGTTTAGTAACACTTTAAAATATAACTTAGAAGTAGCTTGCTGCTCAGTTCTCCATTTACCATGCAGGTCAGTTCTCGTCCCCAAATGCTGGATGAGACTAAAATTCTTTATACATGAGGTTCATGGCAGGTTAAACATTAACAGAAATATCTGTCTAAAAAGCTTGAAATCTAACACTTCTAAAGAAGCACTTACCTTTTCTGTTAAGTGCTTTGACTTTTTAGCTCATTTTATATTACCATCTATATAATGCATCTTGCATTATGACAAGCTCTGGACTTTTTTGTTTCTAAATGTACAGGGAACGTTTTCTAGAACGGTATTGTACAGGCTAAAATGTCTTCCTCCAACAGTAGTAGTGGTATGTGTAGGCAATACAAGAGCTTCAACACACACCTAATTAAGGTTTTTTTCATTGCCCCTTACAGATCATCAACAATACTTGTAGTATTATAATGGGTTCATCATAATGCAATCCCCTTCCTTGCCACATAAAGGAACCTGTAGCAAGCGAGTAATGGAGCTACTATTGCAGACTTCTTTTTTGGAACATACTAGTTCCATGGCTGCCAAGCTTATCCACTGGCTTCAGCATTTTCTGCGCCACTAAATTGGTGAATGTATTAAGAATAGGAGCTCTGACTTGACTTCGATCTGCATATTTGCCTTGGGCAAGTGTCTCAAAAGGGGTGTATTTACTAAAGCTAGAGAGTGCAAAATCAGTCTGACATCTGCATAGAAACCAATCCGCTTCTAACCTCAGCTTGTTCAATTAGGCTTTGGCAATAAAATCTGGAAGCCAATTGGTTTCTGTGCAGAAGTGAGCCTGATTTTTCACAACACTGAAAGATCTCTAGCTGTCTGTAACACACAGGAAGCATGAACAAAAAAGGGATTTTATTAAAACTTACCGTAAAATCCTTTTCTCCGAGTTCACTGACAGATGCAGCTCATCATGATGTGTGTGGTTTATGCTCGTCCCACTAGGAGTTAACTAGGCAGGGAAAAGAAACAGCTGGCCCCTCCCATGGGGGCTGTCCTCTCTTCCTACATAAACCCCCTCATAGCATAGCTCTTCAGTTCG
Source organism: Glandirana rugosa (assembly GCA_018402905.1). Classification (NCBI taxonomy): domain Eukaryota; kingdom Metazoa; phylum Chordata; class Amphibia; order Anura; family Ranidae; genus Glandirana; species Glandirana rugosa. Next base: position 209,240 of record BLSH010341846.1, on the reverse strand, counting down.
TACACAAAACATACCAGAACAGAGCACCGAGGGGTGGGAGCTGCGTCTGTCAGTGAACTCGGAGAAAATAATTTTACGGTAAGTTTTAATAAAATCCCTTTTTCTCCTATCGTTCACTGACAGACGCAGCTCATCATGACGTGTGGGGACGTCCCCAAGCTGTGTCAAAAAGAGGGGTGGGTAAACGCTAACAACAGTACCCAACTGAACCTCTAAGGAGGCGCCAGACGCGCCTACACAACTTTGCGGCCAAAAGCAGCATCCGAAGATGCAAACACATCAACTTTATAAAACTTAGTGAAAGTGTGAACCGAGGCCCAAGTGGCCGCCTTGCACACCTGTGACACCGAGGCCTGGTGTCTGAAAGCCCAGGAAGTGCTGCCCGGGTAGAATGAGCCGTGACTGGAAAAGGGGGAACCTTGCCCCGAACAGAATACGCATGGGTCACGGTTTTTCTAATCCAATGAGAAATCGTAGCCGACGAGGATGCCAATCCCTTGCGCGGGCCCTCTGGCAGTACAAACAAGGCATCAGCTTTTCGAAAAGAAGCTGTAGCAGCCAAGTACACCCGTAAAGGCCCTCACCACGTCCAAACCATGCAACTCAAACTCCTTTGGGTGCGATGGGCGAGGGCACAATGAAGGCAGAACAATATCTTCATTAATGTGAAAGGAAGAAACCACCTTCGGAAGGAAGGAAAGAGAGGGTCGCAAGACCGCCTTATCCTTATGCATGACTAAGTAGGGAGTTTTGCACGACAGTGCTGCTAATTCCGACACCCGTCTGGCGGAAGTGATGGCAACTAAAAAGGCCACCTTCTGCAACAGCAGTTGTAAGGAAATCTCCCTGATATTCTCATAAGGTGGTTTCTGAAGAACAGAAAGCACCAAATTCAGATCCCACGGAGCCATCAGAGTCCTCACCCGAGGCGCCACATGTCGCACACCTTGTACAAAGGTACGAATCAATGAGTGCGAAGCCAATAAACCAATGACAGTTGATCACGTGATGTAAACAAAAGATCAGTAATCGGCTGAAAGCATGAGGGGAAAAAAAAAAGCCGATCACTGGCTTACAACAGAGGGACATCGGTCCCGCAAATGGAGAGGCACTGCTGCTATGCAGTGCCCTCCAGTGCCACCTACAGGCCCACATCAGTGTCGCCTACCAATTCCCAGCAATGCCACCTACCAGTGTCCATCAGTGCCACCTATCAATGTCTACCAGTGCCACCTATCAGTGCTACCAACCAGTACCCATCAGTGCATCATCATCAGTGTCGCCCATCAGTGCTGTCTAATCAGTGCCCGCCAGTGCCACCTAATCCGTGCTCACCAGTGCTGCCTAATCAGTGCCCACCAGTGCCACACATCAGTGCTGCCTCATCAGCGCCCATCAGTGTAGCCTACCAATGCAGCCTATCAGTGCTGCCTCATCTGCGCACATCAACGAAGGAGAAAAATTACCGGTTTTAGAAATTTTATAACAAACTTTTTTTTTTCCAAATTTTAGTTATTTTTTTTTTTTTTAGCAAAAATAAAAAACCCAGCAGTAAATAAATACCACCAAAAGAAAGCTCTATTTGTGGAAAAAAAATGATAAAAATGTAATTTGGGTACAGTGTAGCAAACCACACAATTGTCATTCAAAGAGTGACAGCGCTGAAAATTGGCCTGGGCAGGAAGGGGGTTTAAGTGCCCAGTAAGCAAGTAGTTAACAGAACCAAGGAAGGGGGAAGAAGAAAGATGGGGCTAAGGGAATGGAAGGGAGAGCCAACCAAGCTCAGTTCTTGAGAAAGGCTGGGACAGAAAGTTAGGTAAGGTGGGGAGGAAAAACAGAATATAGGGACAATTGAAGAGGAAAAAAATAAAAAAGGGAAAGTGAAAAACAAAGATTAAAGCAGAGTTCCACCCATTTAAAAGTCAGCAGCTACAAAAAATGTAGCTGCTGACTTTTAATAAATGGCTACTCACCTGTCCCACAGTCAAGCGATGCGGCCGCACAATGCAGCGCTCCTCTCCCCCTTCCCTCCGTGGCATCGGCATTGCAAGTTGTGGGCGCCCGACCGTGACCCCATGGCTGCGTGCGCTGTGAATGTCCGGGAAATCTTCTGGGACCAGTGACATGTCCCAGATGATCACCGGGAGGGAGGGGGAGAGGAACTTCCTTCCGGCTCCGCGGCGCCAGGAGAGGAAGTGGAGCTGGGAACCTGTCAAAACAGGGTCTCCCCCCCCCCCACAAAAAATAATGACATGCCAATTGTGGCATGTCAGGGTGTCACCTACACTTAAAGCAGAAGTTCCACTTTTGGGTGGAACTCTGCTTTAAGCAAAACAAAATATGACAGCAGAGAAGACAATGGAGAAAGGGAAGGCTTCAGTAGCTTACAATCAAGCGAAGGGTATTATCATACAACCATTCAGATTCAAATCTACCTGGAAAGTCTAATCATGACTAATTATGCAGGAAGCGAAAAGAGAGGATAATATCAGTAGGCACACTGCTTCTGCCCTTCCAATGAACCCGCAGAGGGGTTTGGGTGTGCTGGGATGATAGTGGATTGCAACTCAGACTAAGGTAAATTAGGCGGAATATACAATTTTAGTAAACAGGAATATTTGAAAAATATTCAGAGCTCACGATTGCTTTTTCTTAGTTCTTGAACTTTTTAAAATCACATGTCTCTACCTGACCAGACTACAGTTGTGCAATGAGAGTAAATAGTGTTCTATTTAATAAGGGGAAACTGCACTGCCACTGTAGTGGTTTTATAGTCTCCCAGCAAACCTCAAAAGTTAGACTGCATGAGCAGTTTCCAATTAACGAGGGGTCTGTAGTAGCATTTTGAGCCACTGCTGCAATGTTTTTATGGTGAGGATCAGGGCTCGAGTCCTGCAGGAACGCATAGAAATTACGTTCCTGTACTTTTTACAGAGCAGGAACGCCGTTCCCATTAGCAGCCGTGTCCTGCAGGACTGGCCTCAAGTATGCGAGGCAGTGTGAGTGTGCAGGGAGGGGAGGGCGATCCACCCCGGGTGCCACACATGGGGGGAGGGGTGTCATCCAGTCGCGCCCATTCTCCCCTCCCTCGGTCCTCCTCCTCCAGCGGCCACTATAATATACATGCTCAGCAGCCTTAATTAAATGGCAGACAAAGCCAGCCAATCTGCAGTGCTAGATCCCCGCTGCAAAACGGTCATTGGCTGCTAGGAACGCCAATGTCCTAGCAACCAATGACATCACATGTGCTCCCCGCCTTTTTCAGCAAGTTCCTCTACCCAGCTCCTGCCCCCTGCAGCACGCTCCTTCAAGCTCCGCACCTGCCCCCTGCCTGCAAGGACTTATCCACGTACACTTTTCTACTTTGTGATGGCTCACAACTCTGATGGGGGGACACTCTGATGGGGGGAACACTGGAACTCTGATGATGGACACTCTGATGGGGGACACTGGTGAGGCTGCATTGCTGGGCACTGGTGAGGCTGCATTGCCGGGCACTGGTAAAGCTGCATTACTGGGCACTGATGAGCCTGCATTTGGTGGGCACTGGTAAGGCCTCAATGATGGGCACTGGTAAGGCAGTGGTAAGGCTGCATTGATGGGCACTGGTTAGGCTGCATTGATGGGCACTGGTAAGGTTGCATTGATGGACACAGGCAAGGCTGCATTGATGGGCATTGGCCAGGCTGTATTGATGGGCACTGGTGAGTCTGCATTGATGGGCACTAGTGAGGCTGCATTGCTGGGCACTGGTAAGGCTGCATTTGATGGGCACAAATCAGGCTGCATTTGATGGGCACTGGCAATGTTGCATTTGATGGGCACTGGCCAGGTTGCATTGATGGGCACTGGTAAGGCTGCATTTGATGGGCACTGGCAAGGCTGCAATGATGGACACTGGCAAGGCTGCATTTGATGGGCACTGATCAGGCTGCCTTTGATGGGCACCGGTAAGGCTGCATTGATGGGCACCGGTAAGGCTGCATTGATGGGCACTGGCAAGGCTGCATTGATGGGCACTGGCAAGGCTGTATTGATGGGCACTAGTGAGGCTGCATTGCTGGGCACTGGTAAGGCTGCATTTGATGGGCACAAATCAGGCTGCATTTGATGGGCACTGGCCAGGTTGCACTGATTGGCACTGGTAAGGCTGCATTTGATGGGCACTGGCAAGGCTGCAATGATGGACACTGGCAAGGTTGCATTTGATGGGCACTGATCAGGCTGCCTTTGATGGGCACTGGAAAGGCTGCATTGATGGGCACCGGTAAGACTGCATTGATGGGCCTAGGCACCACTTTGCACAATCAATACAGGCAACCTGAGGAGAGGGGTCTGGGCCAACACACTCGGCACTCACGACCTCACCTTTCTGCCCAGACCAACACATGTGTGCGGGCACCTTGGGGCAGGAGGGGACCAACATATCAGAGCCTGCATAGAGACATAGTGCAGAAAGGCTCCCCAGTCATTGCAACTTATTTTTATAAATTCCCTGTGAGGGAACCATTATCACACATTGTGGTTTTTTTTGGTAGTATAGCATACAGGTTAAATTATTTTGTTGTTACTTCTGTTCTATATTTGTTTACTGCATGTGAATTTTGGAAGTGTCCTCAAACTGGCACTTTACAATAAATGTTGCACCTTATTTGTTAAAAAGGAGTACGTAATATATATATATATATATATATATATATACACGTACACACACACTTTTATTTTTGAGGTGGGGGAATCTTGGGTGAGTTCCCACACTTTTTTCCCCAGGAATTGACCCCGGTAAGGATGCTTTAACTAACCTTTTATCTATAACAAACAACGGTGGCAACCTTTTATCTATATGCTGTTTTATGCTTTAGTCTGTGTTAGTGTTGAAAGTAGAAAGGAAAGGAAAGGAAATAAAAAAAATCAATTTCTAAGTTGGTAGTGAATGTTCTGGCCAAGTCACGCATAGTTACTAGCAGAAGATGCTCTCAAACAGAAAGCAGAATAAATGAGATTGGTAACTGCTGGGTTAAAGCATTCATTCTAACCAGAATAGAAACGGCAATTTAATGCAATGGAATAGTTCAATGTCGTTGTTAACATTCAGAGTGATAAAATATTTATTGGCATATCTGAAATGTCTTATACTGTAAGATACATTAAATAACTGCCTGTCACAGAGCTCTTTGGGTTACAAAATTGGCACAAATGTACTTTGATCATTTTTTTTTTAAATTGCTGAAAAAATTAAATGCTTACATTCTTTCTGTAATAAGAGCATATTCATCTGCTTAAAATTTAAAGGTTAAGCAAGAAGAAAGTATTTTAATTGTGTGACTGTACTTTAATGCCATATTTTTCCATTATTGCTGATTAGATACTCATCTGGAAAATGGCTACAGTTGGTTTTATAATTTTTTCATCAGCAAATTAGTAGAATGAGAATGTGTGTAGGGTGGAGAGAGGGGGGAGTTCTATACATACAAATTTAGTCTATCCTAACGATTGTGACATTTATAAAGACGCAAATGCCAAAACGTAAAGCTTTTCTAGATTTTATCATCAAATTAGCTAATGAAACTCAATTTAAATAGCCAGAGCTGTCACATTTTACTGTGAGAAAGCTGAAGTTAATCAGTAAGGAAAAAGAGCAAGATAAATACTGAGATCAATGATTTATATATACAGTATCTCACGAAAGTGAGTACACCCCTCACATTTTTGTAAATACAGTAAGGTCCATAAATATGGGGACATCAACACAATTCTAATCTTTTTAACGCTATACACCACCACAATGGATTTGAAATGAAACAAACAAGATTTGCTTTAACTGCAGACTTTTAGCTTTAATTTGAGGGTATTTACATCCAAATCAGGTGAATGGTGTAGGAATTACAACAGTTTGTATAAGTGCCTCCCACTTTTTAACCTGCCTAGCGGTATTCCCGAGCGTGACTCGGGGTTCATTTTCGCTACCAGAAGCGGTAAGCCCGAGTCACGCTCGGGGTACATTGCAGAGGGAGCAGCGGGGTATCCTTACCTGATCCCGGCAATCCAGCGATGTTCCCCGCTGTGATCGCCGGTGAGAGCCCCGGCGGATGTCTCCTCTCTCTCTTCCTGCTACCGTCTGTGATGCAGTGTAATCTGACAGGACTGTATATATTGTATCACTTTTGAATCGCCTCTGTGCGGCGCTGCGGCTCACAGAGACGATTCAAAAGTGATACAATATATACAGTGGAATCCTGTCAGGTTACACTGTATCACCTCAGATTTTACCTCAGATCTGATCATCTTCACTGCTCTGGCTGCCCTTTTTGCCAAAAAAATATATAAAAAATATATATATTTTTTACCATGGCATCAAAGCGTCACTTTAGCATCACCAAAGCGGGTTTGGATCAGATAAGTGACAGCGACAGTGACACAGAGCCCCTCACAGAATTGAGCGACAGCGATAGCGATTCGTGGCAAGATTCATCATCCGACTCTGACACTGACCAGAGAAGTGGCGACAGCGACGAATCTGCACTTGAGCTCACTGAGGTGCGCACTTGCTGCCCTATTGATTGCGGTATGGATTCCATACGGTTTCCTAGTAACACTAGTTGCAGATGGAAGTAGGGTCCGCTAGGACATTTGCCCTTAGAACCGCCACCATGACGTAGGTATGGCGTTAGTTATCCCGTCGTTCACGCGTGGAGTCACTCGAGTTCACGTCTAAGCAGCGACAGCGGTGAAGAGACCAGTCACAGTCTCAGCCTACTACTTAGAACGGTGCTTAGCGATAGCGACAGCGAGTTAAGACACTCCCCGAGACACAGTGACAGCGACAGTGAATAGACTAGGTTTGGGCGAAACCACTACGATTTCACTGCGAAACTACGGTACCATTTTTTATATATATAAAAAATATATAAAAAAACCGTTTTTCCCGTCGGTCTCGTCACTTCTACTAGTCTAGACTCCATTTTAGACTCC
>BLSH010341846.1:185554-201512 GCA_018402905.1 Glandirana rugosa | reverse complement strand
TTTGATACCGGGAGGTCGACAACGCCTTGATGTGTAGGGTACTCCGTAACATTTTGAGCCTGTAAGTGTCTGTACTGATCCGTACTACCCTTAACATCAAGGACTTGTTGACCTCCCGGTATCAAACTCCTGGGGACAAGGTTTGTCAACTAAACCGGTGTGGATTACAAAAACGATAGAGACCACCCAACCAAAACAAAAAAGTCGGATTGCTACCGAACGAAGTGACTATCACTGTCGAGAAACCTAGAGGATAACTCTCAACTGTCGTTGTCTAAGGTTTACGTTTATCGTGTGAACTTTAATTGAGACGTGGAAAATAGACGAGGAACATTTACCCTATTACTCCCCTATTGCTAAGAATTGCAGGCCTACAATACATAACACCAAATTTCCATGCAAAAAAATGGTACCGCTTTTGGAACAAAATTCCTGACATAATCATACCGCCAGGGAGGTTAAGGGACCAAAAGTAATGGGACAATTGGCTGCTCAGCTGTTCCATGGCCAGGTGTGTGTTATCCCCTCATTATCCCATTTACAAGGAGCAGATAAAAGGTGCAGAGTTAATTTCAAGTGTGCTATTTGCATTTGGAATCTGTTGCTGTCAACTCTCAATAGGAGATCCAAAGAGCTGTCACTATCAGTGAAGCAAGCCATCGTTAGGCTGAAAAAACAAAACCAACCCACCAGAGATAGCAAAAACATTAGGTGTGGCCAAATCAACTGTTTGGAACAGGGGTCCTCAAACTATGGCCCTCCAGTTGTTCAGGAACTACAATTCCCATCATGCCTAGTCATGTCTGTGAATGTCCGAGTTTTACAATGCCTCATGGGATGTGTAGTTCCGCAACAGCTGGAGGGCCATAGTTTGAGGATGCCTGGTTTGGAACATCAAAAGACCCGGAAGACCACAGAAAACAACTGTGGTGGATGACCGAAGAATTCTTTCCCTGGTGAAGAAAACACCCTTCACAACAGTTGGCCAGATCAAGAACACTCTCCAGGAGGTAGGTGTATGTGTGTCAAAGTCAACAATCAAGAGAAGACTTCACCAGAGTGAATACAGAGGGTTCACCACAAGATGCAAACCATTGGTGAGCCTCAAAAACAGGAAGGCCAGATTAGAGTTTGCCAAACAACATCTAAAAAAGCCTTCACAGTTCTGGAACAACATCCTATGGACAGATGAGACCAAGATCAACTTGTACCAGAGTGATGGGAAGAGAAGAGTATGGAGAAGGAAAGGAACTGCTCATGATCCAAAGCATACCACCTGATCAGGGAAGCATGGTGGTGGTAGTGTCATGGCGTGGGCATGTATGGCTGCCAATGAAACTGGTTCTCTTGTATTTATTGATGATGTGACTTCTGACAAAAGCAGCAGGATGAATTCTGAAGTGTTTCTGGCAATATTATCTGCTCATATTCAGCCAAATGCTTCAGAACTCATTGGACGGCGCTTCACAGTGCAGATGGACAATGACACGAAGCATACTGCGAAAGCAACCAAAGAGTTTTTTAAGGGAAAGAAGTGGAATGTTATGCAATAGTCAAGTCAATCACCTGACCTGAATCCGATTGAGCATGCATTTCACTTGCCGAAGACAAAACTGAATTATTATAGAACCTGTCCTCTTAAACCGCTGTATGGTCTTGGCCACCATGCTGCAGCTCAGTTTCAGGGTCTTGGCAATCTTCTTATAGCCTAGGTCATCTTTATGTAGAGCAACAATTCTTTTTTTCAGATCCTCAGAGAGTTCTTTGCCATGAGGTGCCATATTGAACTTCCAGTGACCAGTTTAAGAGATTGAAAGCGTTACCAAATTTAACACACCTGCTCCCCATTCACACCTGAGACCTTGTAACACTAATGAGTCACATGACACCGGGGAGGGAAAATGGCTAAATGGGCCCAATTTGGACATTTTCACTTAGGGGTGTACTCACTTTTGTTGCCAGCGGTTTAGACATTAATGGTTGTGTGTTGAGTTATTTTGAGGAGACAGCAAATTTACACTGTTATACAAGCTGTACACTCACTACTTTACATTGTAGCAAAGTGTAATCTCTTCCGTGTTGTCACATGAAAAGATATAATAAAAATGTGCGGGGTGTACTCACTTTTGTGAGATACTGTGTGTGTGTGTGTGTGTGTATGTATATATATATATATATATATATATATATACACATCTAGATTAATATGCATAAAAACAGTGTGGCCACGCAAATAGAATTCTGGGCTGCATACTAGAGGGGACTCCAGAGGAGGAAGGAGGTCCTGATCCCTCTAAATAGATATTTAGCGTGACTTCATTTAAATACCATGTCCAGTTCTGGAGACGTCACAAAAAGATATAAGATAGAACGAGTCCTGAGATGGGCAACAAAAATGTTGAAAGGTCTGAGGGATAAAACATATCAGGAGAGACTTTAGGAACTTAAAGTGATTCTAAACCTTTGTTTTTATAAACCAAAATAACTAATGATTTTGCACAGAGCAGCCCCGATCCTTCTTTTCTAAGTTCTCCCGCCGGAACTCCAGGCCCCTCCTCTTTGTGCGTGCTTGTTCTCGAGCCACACAAAGAGGATAATGCATTAAGGTAAAAAACCTTGAGGCTTTAGAACCACTTTAACCGGTTCTGGACTGCGTTGTGACTATTGTCGGCGGCAGTGTGGCTCTGTCCCGCGAAGCGCCGACTATAAGTGGCGTTCACGGTCGAGCCACTAGGGGCCGCGGGTTGGGCGGACTCGATGTCCACAGGTGACCTGCGATCGCCTTATACAGAGCCAGAATGGGGAACTGCCGATGTAAACACGGCGGTTCCCCGCTCTGTCAGGCGGAATGTCAGCGATCTACTGATCCCTGTACTCAGAATCAGTTAAGATCCCTTATGCCCCTGCCAGCCCAGCCCCCATACAGTTAGAACACACCCAGGGAACACAGTTATCCCCTTCACTGCCCCCTGCAGATTAACCCCTTCCCTGCCAATGACATTTATACAGTAATTAGTGGATATTTAAATTTCTGATTGCTGTATAAATGTCATTGGTCCCAAAAAAATTACAAAAATGTCCGACATGTCCACTACAATATCGCAGTCCCAATAAAAATCACAGATCGCCGCCATTCCTAGTAAAAAAAAATAAATTGTAAAATCGCCAGTAATGAATCCTCATGGCTTGTAAACGCGGCAACTTTTGTTGTCGCTCTTTTTTGTTTATAGCGGTGATCAGAAATGATGCAGAGGTGATCAAGTACCACCAAAAGAAAGCTCTATTCATGGGGAAAAAAAGGAAGCATTTTCATTTGGGTACAACGTTGCACGACCACACAATTGTCAGTTAAAGCTACACAGTGCCAAATTGAAAAAAGTGCTCTGGTCCTAACATGGGAAATCCTTCCGGTTCTTAAGTGGTTAATATGTACAGTCTGGAGGAAAGAAAGTAATGGGGAGACATTACTGAAACCTTTAAATACATCAACAGAGTGAACAAGTTTTAGGAAGGCAGTATTTTCAATATGAAACCAAGATCAAGAACATGGGGACATGACTAGGAGGTGGAAAATTCAAAACTAATCATAGAACGTATAATTTTGCTAAAAGTAGTTAATGCTTGGAATAGACTTCCAGCAGAGGTAGTGGGTGAGTCAACAGTAAGTGGATTCAAACGTGCATCATTTAACAATACGTGGATTCAAACATGCTTGGGTCAAACACAGATCTATATTCAGACAAAAAAAAACAAAACACAAACTTGGACCACTTGGACTTTTTTTCTGCCATCGCACTTCTCTGTTTCGAAGATATATTTTATACACACCTCTGATGTTTATCAACCACTTTCTTACGGGGCACTTATACTCCCCTTCCTGCCCAGGCCAATTTTCAGCTTTCAGCGCTGTTGCACTTTGAATGACAATTGTGTGGTTATGCAACACTGTACCCATAGGACATTTTTATCTTTTTTTTTTTTTTTGCATAAATAGACCTTTCTTTTGGTGATATTTAATAACCACTGTTTTTATTTTTATTTTTTGCTAAACAAACAAAAAAAAAAGACGGAACATTTTGAAAAAAAAAAAAAAGTTTTCATAGTTTGCTATAAAATTTTGCAAACCGTTAATTTTTCTTCTTCGTTGATGTGCGCTGGTGAGGCTGCACTGATAGGTTGTGCTGATGGATGACACTGCTTAGCAGTACCAATGGGCACTGGTAGGTGGCACTGGTGGGCACTGCTTAGCAGCAGTGGCTGTCAGCATGTGGGACCGATGTCCCATTTACACTAGCCGGTAATCGGCTTGTTTTTTACTCCTCATGCTGTTAGCGCAAGAAAAAAAAAAGCTGTTTACATCATGTGATCAGCTCACGTGGTAAAGACCCGAGTCGGGTCCCAAGGGCTCAGTGATCACAGTGTGCCCACCTGCGTGTCGCAGCATGAGCATAGGACGATGTACATGGACGCCCTTCGGGCAATTAAGGCCCACGCTGTAGCCATCTTTTGGCTATAGCGTAGGCATCAAGTCGTTAATGTTTTACAAGACAAGCAACATTTTTTTAATACATTTTAACTTAATAAACGAGCAGGGTCTTGCAATATGAGCAGCATCACGTTACAACTGAGTATAACAGAGAAGAGAAATCCCATTTTTAGTTAATGAGAGCGGTTTTAACCACTTCAGCCCCAGGAGGATTTAACCCCTTCCTGCCAGAGAACTTTTAGAATACAGCACAGCGTCGTTTTAACTGACCATTGCGTGGTTGTGTAACGCTGTACTCAAACAAAATTGACGTCCTTTTTTCCCACAAATAGAGCTTTCTTTTGGTGGTATTTGATCACCTCTGCAGGTTTTATTTTTTGCGATATAAAAAAAAAAGAGTGACAAAAAATATATAAAAAACCAAATTTATTCATCAGTTTAGGCCGATATGTATTCTTCTACATATTTTTGGTTAAAAAAAAAAATTGCAACCGGCGTACATTGATTGGGTTGCGCAAAAGTTATAGCGTCTACAAAATATGGGAATTGATTTATGGAGTTTTTATTATTTTTTTTTTTACTGGTAATGGCAGCGATCTGTGATTTTTATTGGGACTGCGATATTGCGGCGGACAGATCGGACATTTTTGACACTCTTTTGGGACCGCTGACCTTTATACAGCGATCAGAGCTAAAAATAGCCATTGATTACTGTATAAATGTTGCTGGCAAGGAAGGGGTTAACACTAAGGGGCGATCTAGGGATTGAATGTGTTCCCTCATTGTGTTTTAACTGTGTGGGGGCTGGGCTGCCTGGGACATAACAAATCTCACTGATCCCGATGACCGGGATCAGTAGATCTGTCATGTCCCCCCTCACAGAATGGGGAACCGCTGTGTTTACATTGGCGGTTCCCCGTTCTGCCTAATAGGCGATCCCCAATGGACATCGTGCGCGAGAGTGCACTGCCGGGCGTGATGGTGCGCGCAAAGGGGCAGATGTCCATGGACGTCTCCCCGACAATTCAGGTCCGCGCTGTAGACGTCTTTCAGCTATAGAGCGGATCTGTAGCGGTTAATTAGCTCTACTTTACTAATTACTTCAAGGCGACTTCTATCCGACTTGTGCCCATGGAATTCAAGGAGGGTTTGTGGGAAAAAAAACTTATGCTGAAAAAGCACAATAAAAATGTGCACAAGAGCACAAAAAAGCACAAGCTTCTTAAAGTGGAGTTCCACTGTTCCACACTCATTTGTAAGTTTATTAAAAGTCAGCAGCTACAAAAAGTGTAGCTGCTGACTTTTAAGAAACAGCCACTTACCTGTCCCATGGTCCAGCGATGTGGCCTGCTGGAGCCTCGCTTCTCTCCCCTTCCCCTCCGCAGTGCAGTCATTATTACTGTGGCTGCCCGGCTGTGATAGCTTTCAGCTTCACGGCCGGGAACGCACTGCGCATGCGCGAGTCGCACTGCACGATTCTAATGGCCAGGCAATCTTCTGGGACCTGTGACGTGTCCCAGAAGTTTGCCAGGAGGGAGGAGCTGCCTAGGTGGAGAGGAGTCGTCGCCTAGGCGGCCCAGCGATGGAAGAAGGAATAGGGACAGGAAGTACCTGGCAAAACCAGGTACCTGTCCCCCCCCCCCCCAAAAAAAAATTAAATGCCAAATGTGGCATGTAAGGGGATGAGGAGTGCTTAAAACACATTTGGGTGGAACTCTGCTTTAAGCTGAAATAAAAGCTCAAATGCCTGTAAAAAAAGCTTTTTTTAGCTGCAGTGTGCATGAGCCCTAAGTTGGATCTTCATCTTAATTGATGGGATTTGGATCCGACATTACAGGAAGATTACCCAGGCATTCCCAGAAGTTGCCTCGAAGTCACATTGCTATAATCTTTTTATATGGCCTATAGACTGAAGGACTTATCAATAAACGGTTGTGGAACGAATCATCTGAGTTTCCATTATTTCTTATGGGGAAACTCGCTTTGATATACAAGTGCTTTGTATTACAAGCACGTTTCCGGAACTAATTATGCTCGTAATCCAAGGTTTTGCTTTAGTCTTTTTTTTCTCATTGTACTATCAGGTGAGAACAATTTTTTTTCCTGAAGCTTAATGGAACCAACCGAGTATAATGTGCCTGTAAATGCAGCCACCCATTTCAGCAGAACAGGAATAAAGGGTCCACCAATGGGGATGCCTGTTTAAGTGACAACTAAAAGTGGTCTAGCCTCACACTGAAAATTTTTCCCACTTACTAATGTCTCTCAAGGCTTTAGATGTACTTCAAAAAATGTGTTCATGTCATACTTTATTACCAGGTATACATGCCAGATAAACTGTATATTATAAAGTATGCCTGTATACTGTGTTCCATTTTCTCCAGTAAGGTTAGAGCCGTGTTGGTGCTTGTCCTAAAGTCCATGAAGCCCTCTGGGAAGATTTGAGTTTGCATTGAACACATGTCAGACTGTCAGTAGAACAAATCCTACTGACTTGCATTCAGCAATGATTCCAAGCAGCCATGCACATTGACAGGCGTACTCTCTGTAGGGTTCAGTGAATCCTATTCGTGGTGCCAGCTCATCTCCAATCACCAGAGACAAACTTGTCATGGGTGCACACTAAATGATCAAATACACAAACTTTTCATCAGTCATGAAGCTGATAATAAAATGAAAATATTGAGCTGCATTTGATTTCATCTTTCAGACTGGTAGAAAATTCAAGCCGTTTTATTGCCATAATATAGTATAGGAAATACTAATTTTTAGTTTTCACTAATGTTAAAGAAAGTTTCATGTTTACTTTGAGCTATATACCTGATCCCTCTTCAGTACCTTATTTGTAGAATAATAGGGGTGAGAACCTGATGTTTTCAGGTTCTCAAATTATTCACCTTACACGTGCCTTCTTCACGCATTTATGTCCGTCTTACAAAGAATATAGGAGGGCAGATTAAGTTAAAGTATAAATAAAGCTTATAACATTTTCTTTTGTTTTGAATAGAATAGGAATTGATTAAAACCCCATTCAGTTTCTTTTTTATCTTATTTTTGCCATCTGTTCACCCAACCGAGGACATTCCTTCACTTCCTTTTTTTTCCCCACAACAGTACGCGACCCAAAGTGTGGAAAATTCCCTCTTAGTTGTCAGTGGAACACGATTTCCTCTCTATTCTTGTTCTAGTGCACAATTCATAGTTTGATTTTTTTTTTCCCTTGCTTTCAGGCCTGGTGACCAAACTGACATTGATTCTCTCTAATGGGAACACAAACATATGCATCAAAAAATATCAAAGTGCAAATGAAATATGTGCCTAATTCTATCAGTATTTTGTGCAAAACATGAATGATATCTAAGTGCAAATCGATCCTTAAAACTAGTCACTCCAAAGTACCACTAAAATGGAAACTCTAACCATCAATCTTGTGAATAGGCAGCATAAAAAGATGGTTCTTTGATGATGATCTGCTGATGAAACTGCTGATCTGCTTTTCCTGCCTGATTTGTTTGCTGAGTAATGATATGCCCTAAAGCCTGTAGTCAAGGATAACAAGTGTTGTATTAAAGTCATTCTACAGGCTCAAGGCTTTTTACCTTAATGAATTCTATGCATTAAGGTAAAAAAACCTTCTGCGTGCAGCTCCCCCCGATCCCTCCCTTATACTTACCTGAGCCCCATCTCAATCCAGTGATGTGCATGAGAGCAGCGGCTCTCTCAGGTCTCTCTCTCCTCATTGGCACACACATCAGCGGGAGCCATTGTCAATCACAGCCAGTGAGCCAATGAGAAGAGAGTGTGGGTGGGGTGGGGGGAGCCACACTGTGTGAATGGACACACAGAACACAGCTTGGGAGCAACCCTGCTTGAACGCATCCATAGCTAGAGGCTTGCTATTGGGGAGGCAATCAGCAAGGGGAGAGGAGCCAGGATGGGCAACAGGGACCCAAAAAGTAAAGGATCGGAGCTGCTCTGTGCAAAACCATTGAACAGAGCAGGTGAGTATAACATTTATTTTTTTAAATGTATTCCTTTAGAATCACTTTAATTTATAAAGTCCTTTTTGACCAGCCTATTCAGTTAACTAGTCACATGAGTGACCGGTGGTATATTCACTGATCTGTAAGCACTGAACGTCTGGCACTGAAACTTACAGTAGAGTGATGATAGTAGGTCGCTCACTCTCCACCTTGTCCTTTCTCAAAATGCTTTGAATTATTTTCACATAACAAGTCATTCTGTGAACAGACAAGGGGAGATAGTGAAGGTCTCCTCTCCCCTCATTCATTCACATATTGCATTTTTTGGAAAGAACACAATGTTTTGAATGAATGAGGTGGAGAGTGAGCAACCCACTATCGTTGCTGTACTAGAGCCAGAACTGTATGCTTCAGTGTTGGGAGTATGGCGCTGACAGCAGTGTACAGGATGAAAGACTAAGGCCCCTTTCACACCAACGCGACCTGAAAGTCGTGCAATTTTACCACGATTCTGCGGCCACTATATTGACACGATTTCAGGGAATGCCTGTGTACACTTGAGGTCTGTGGACCTCAACTCACATCAAAGTGGGACCGAAGTAGTACAGGGACTACTTTGAAGTTGGTGTGACTTGAGGTTGCACAGATATGAATGGTACTCATTGGAAATCATGGGGTATGACTAGTCCTGTGACTTTGCAGTCCCAAGTCGCATAAGTGTGAAAGGGGTCTAAGAGTTTTACCTAACATGTTAGCATCCACACAAGGGACATCAATAGAGGTGGTTTATTTTTTACATTGCAAATGTCCAAAAAATGTTTTTTCCTGAAGTTAAAAACATACAAGATCACGTAAAGGCAAAAGCATGCAAGTAGCAAACTGCCTTGTCACATACAGAAAAAAAATCTGGATGGAGCTGCACAATCTCAAGTGCTTAGACCAGAAAAAACTTCAAGGGGTGCTTGTAGTGACTACCCCGGCTGGCACTGTGCATAACCGGAGTTAAGGAAAGAGAAGCAACCAGCACTCTAAAATATGCATTTCCACAATTTATTGTGAATGTACCATGCTTACTAGGTCAAAATGCCATGCCAGAATTACATGATACAATCACAACAAATCCTGGATACGCATCTTTTGGAGTGCTGGTGACTTCTTACTCCTTATGTCTTAATACATATCAACTTCAAAAGTCTCTGAACGTGCAAACAAACAAAAAACAATACACATGAAATGTTAATATTTAATTTTTGGAACAATTATATACTCTATACATGCATTGTTAATATACCTTAAACATACATAGCTTGATTTGTTTTCCCACCTACACAGACAGTACATCTGTTAGTACATTTTTTCTATAGATCGACATTTCATAGGAAAGGTGGAAATCGGTCTATTTTAGGGCAAAATAAATAGCCAGGCCAGTTTCTATCTTTTCAATAAGCTCTTGTCACATTAGAGTGGAGAGTTTATGAGACCATCTCTGCTGCTGTATTTGTGCTTCCCCAGCACATACGGATCTATTACTTTCTATTTTGCACCTCATAAAAAGCCATGCAGGCTTCAGAACGCATGCATTTTTGGACTTCATTTCCTTTATTGCCTTCTGGGAAATGATACAGTGCCATAGAGGTCTAAAACACTGATTAAAATTCTCCTTTGCCTTCTCTCACAACATGAGAAAACAATGGGGAGCACCTCAATGTAACCAAGTGTAAATGATCACCTGGCTCTTGCTAAAGCACAGACTTATTTATGGAGAGGCACTGCTCATTGATGTGAACTTTGCTGGCTTGTAATAACACTTACAGTATGTACACATATAAACAGTCTTTGTGTAGCAAATTCAGATCATGTACACAAAATGTGTGGTTGTTAAATCTTCAATTGCATTAGACATTAAAGTAGAACGATGGTCAAAATGAAGAAATCAATATGTTATTCACCTATACAGTCTGTTAAACATGTCACTGATTGTTTTGCAAAAAGCAACAAGGATGTTGAGATCTCTACCTTGTCCCCTGCTCTCATGAGCACTTCCTTTAATGAGTTAACAACTTTACTTCCTGGTTTTCCAATTGCCTGTGTTGAACGGAACACATGTTGTCCCCATTT
Source organism: Glandirana rugosa (assembly GCA_018402905.1). Taxonomy (NCBI): domain Eukaryota; kingdom Metazoa; phylum Chordata; class Amphibia; order Anura; family Ranidae; genus Glandirana; species Glandirana rugosa. The sequence continues at coordinate 190,925 of BLSH010341846.1, read as the reverse complement.
GCGTCTATCTCTCTCTGCAGAAACATCCTGACATCACTGGGGGAGGGGCTCCTACATCCATGGAAATCTCAGCCATTCATTATACCTACAAGTCCCCATTAGGCTCCACCCTCAATCAGCTTGTAAAGCCCTGCCCACTCCCACCCATGTCCCGCCTTTACCCGCCCACTGCTATGTCTATACAGCCAGCTCCTAGGTTGGATTTTGTTCTGCCAGTTTACAAATTACCAGAGGAGAGCAGGCAGGGAGAAGCACACAGATTAATAGACAGATCTGTGTGCAAAGTAACCTGTACTGACTTATACTGTCTTACATATCACACATCCAGCTATTGATTGGCAGATGGGTGTGTATTATGTAAAATAGGCTGAGCATCATAGAAAGATGAAGGTCTGTTGGAGAGACAAGCCACTTCACTGAAAGGAAATGACATCTGAGCTCTGCTGAACTCCTCCCATCATCTCTTGCACGGTATAGCAACAAAGAAATGAATGGGAGATTACAGACCACACTTGTAGCTACATGGTAGGAAAATAATCATTTCAGTTGTTATGTTTATTACCATGTGTAACTTTCAGGTATTTATATGAGGATTTACTAAAATATGTATGTTGCCTTTAATTGTAGTTAAAGTGGAATTTTAGTCAGAGAATTAAGTCCTGCTAAATCACTTCAAGTGATACTCAAGTCTCGTTTTTTTAGTTAAAAATAACAAACATGTTACACTTGCCTCCTCTGTGTAATGGTTTTGCACAGAGCAGCCCAGATCCTCCTCTTCTCGGGTCCCTTTTCTGTGCTCTTGGCCCTTCCCTCCTGTTGGTTGCCCCCACACCAAGCAGCTTACTATGGGGGCACCCGAGCTGAGCCACAGCTCCCTGTGTCCATTCAGACACAGAGCTATGGCCCGCCTCCTTTCTCTCCTTATTGGCAGATTGACAGCAGTGGGAGCCAAGGGTGCTGCGCTGCTGTCTCAGCCAATGAGGAGGGGAAATAGAACAAAAAATTGAGGGCTACTGACCAAACGTCAATATAAATAATATCCTAATACACCGCTGCGTACCTCTTTAGGGTAATGCCAATCTAGCCTCAATTAGCATATAGACCAAAAACCTTTCCACTACAGCCAGTGGAGAAAAAGTCAGCCATATGAGTGGCATAACATACAGTGTGAGGATTATCAAACAATTATTTATTGTTGAACACTTTTAAAAAAAAGTATTTTTACTTCTTATTCTCTCCAATTGGAGAACAGAATTACACATGAACAAGCTTCATGTTAGCCAGGTTATTGCCACAACTTGGTCTGGTGTAGTAGCAACTCAAACACAAAACAAATAATAAACACCAAACCAAAAAACACTAAGGACCTGACACAAAACAGCAATAATCGTCCAGACGCCAGATGTTCAATGTACAGGTGACCAGAACCATGGCAAAATGACGTATATTCAGTATCAAACCCGTAGGATGTATAATGGTTAAGTCACCTGTGCAGAGGTCCCTGGGTGCTCGAGCCACTGGAGGGGGGATAAAGAGGGATATGATCAATGGCCCCCTATGCATCGGGATGGGAGTAAATAATCCAGCAATGTTTCAATTAGGCAGGGCATACAGTTCCAAAATGGACCAACAATCCCGATTCACTGCAAACTCCTGCATACACTCAATCGTATCCTATTCACCTATACACTAATGTGCAGTCTTGTAGGGGATTAAGGTGTGTGCAATTTCTTCAAGTGTCATGTGATGCCATGTCTGACATGTCCTGGAGGGGAGATGGTATCAGCCAGGAAGGATGTTGCAGGATCGGAGACTGAGCGATATACTGGGATATACAGAGGACTGTTATGTGGTCTAGTCAAGTATGTGGCAGGATGACTCTCTGTAGGAGAAATGGACTTTAGACCTACTGATGGAACAAAACCCAGGGTCCGGTGAAACCTTTCAGCAGAGGGTAAAGTATGCCCACCACTGCCTTTAGCATGTTACGGATGCAGCAATGATGGCTGACTTTTTTCTCCAACGAGGAGGGGAGTCTCAGGCAGCCGAGACAATCCTGCAACATCGCTAGATTGAGATTGGGCTCAGGTAAGTGTTAGGGGGGCAGAGGAAGCTGCTGCACACAGCTTAGTGGGAGATCGCTCCGTTGAGCCGGTGGATGACAGGTCCATCTCTGCTCACTGTGCAGGCACGGACCTGTTAGAGCCCCGCTGTTTTCTATGGGAAAAACAGACTGCATGTCCATTCCCGTCCGTTCCCATCCATGGGTTGGACTTGATGGACTTGTGTCTTTTTCCAGCCTCACTGACTATGTAACTATGTAACTATGACATCTCAAGACATTTGATAATTAGGCAATTGTGAAAAAATGTATTTCAATATCGGTCTGCTCTTAATCAATTGCAGGAAATTGTATATATTTTTGGTTGGCACTTCCCACTGTCCTTAGAAATATGGTTGCAGTGATATAGTTGACTGTAAAAGTTGACCAGCTGACGCCTACAAACAGTGAAATGACTGAGGGCCAAGAAACTTGGCAAGCCAGCTATTGTCATTATGCCCGAAAACTGTGTCTATTTCTTTAAAAGTCTATTCTAACCCTGTGTGCAGGAACTTACCAACATAAAATGTTTCTTTATTAGTAAGTACCTGGTTGAACTACATTATGATAGTGGCAATGATATAGCAGTGCGTGCTCTGCCAGCTCCCATATAAAGGTCCTTCACTTCCTTCTTTCCTCTGAAAGCTGCCCCAAACTGACTCTTTTTGTTGGCTTGAAGGGTGGCTTCAGCAGATTGAATGACAGGTGTCTGACGTATGCTCCTACACTCTGAGCTTCTATTTTTTCTCAGCTAACCACTCAGCTACTTTTAACCTACCGCGGCCTGTCTCTTTCTTTTCCCACAATCTGCACTTATATGATGCCAGCTGTGGCTGGCTCTTCGTACTACTGCCTGTGTGCCAGTCGCCGTCAATATGGCCAGCTCTGGCAGGAATGCCCCCTCCTCTCCTATTGACCGAGCAGCATCTAAAGGGAGAGGGGCATGCTTCTTAGGAGCAGCAGCTGTGGGGAGAGGAAGAAGTGAAGGCAAAGGTAAAAGTGGCTAAGAAATAGGCTGAGAAGGGACACAGAGGAGCATGTGTCTCCTTCCAATGACATCTGCTGCCTTTTCCCTGATCTCTGCCATTACACCATTTTTATTTTACATTGCAACATACTAAACTTTGTTTGCTCCGTTCCCTCATCTTCAGTGCAGTGCACAGCAAGTGCACTATTCACATGACGGTGGTTTAAAAAAAAAAAAAAAAAAAAGGGTATTTTTTTTATTTATTTTGATGAACGTAAGGTAAACACTCTTGCTTTCATTGTTAAATTTGCTGTCAACTCTGAACTTGTTAAAATGGGTTTAATGACACTTAGTCAGACCATAAACTACATGGCTGCTTGTCATAGGGTTCAGGCATACATTAAGGTCCTGCTAAATTGACTCAAGATAGCTTGAAGTGATAATGAAGTTTCTATTCTTTTTAAATTAAAATGTTAAACAACATGTCATACTTAACGGCTCTGTGCAATGGTTTTGCACAGAGCAGCCTCAATCTTCTTCTTTTCGGGTCCCCTGCTGGCGCTTCTGCCCCCCCCCCACGAGTGCCCCCATAGGATACCACTATGGGGGCACTCGTGTGGGATCACTCCCTAGCTGGGCTGTTTGTGTCTATTCAGACACACAGCCTGGCTCTGCCCCCACCCCACACTCTCTGCTCACAGGTTTTGACTGACATCAGCAGAAGCCAATGGCTCCCACTAATCTCAACCAAGCCTATGAGAGCCGGAGGAGGGGAGAGGAGCTGCTGCAGAGTGTACAGTGCTGGACCGAGATCGGGCTCAGGTGAGTATTTTAGGGTGGGCTGCGGGGGAACTCAAAAGGTTTTTTACCTTAATGCATAGAATGCATTAAGGTGCAAAACCTTTCACCTTTACAACCACTGCTACGTAGCTTACAAATATCTGTCTCAGTGAGGTCAGCCTCAATTTATAAGTTTGCTCAACACTCCAAGAGCTGGGATAAGAAGTTCAGCTTTGAATAATGCCGTTCTCAAATGCAAAACTATCTGTTTTCTCCTGCCTCATGGTGGGAGAAGCCAACCTCCTCCTGTATTAGCAAGTTGGCTTCCACCTACAGTATATCAGCTCAAACTATTCAAAACACAATTTTGCTTGATGCACAAAATTTGCATAAAAGTTGTGAATTCATGGTCACAGCACAGTCACGTTCACAGTTGTAAATTCATGTTTGACAGCAATGTGAACATCTGAGAAGTTCCCAAACACACCCACTGCAGGCTTATCAATGTCTCTCAGATACAGAAAACTTGTCAGAAAAAAACATTGGTGCAAAGCCATAAATCAGACTCAATCCTTGCATAGAGTTTTGAAGACATTTGAAGTGACTTGTGATACCAGAAGCAGAGAGAGGAGATTACATAGCACAGGCTTTAGATTTATAACTCTAGTGACCTTGTGAGGTGGCTCTCTGGATTTTGCTTTCTGATGGCTTTTTTTTTTTTTAATTGCTGAATGGCAGTTGAAGCTGTTAAAACCGAGGCTCAGCCGTCTGCTTTTACTGCTCCACGGATGCCAGTGATCTGATGGAGCCTAAAAGATGGCTCGAAACTCATATTAAGGTAAGTTGAGATAATGTTTTTGACTAAATCACAGTTGCAAGGTTGACTGCACAGAATTTTAAGCTCACTAATTGCTTTCAAATACTGCCTACAATTGCCTAGAAGTAGTCACAAAAAATACACAAATTAACACATTACTCCAGCAATTAGAAACTCCTTTTGTATCATTTCCAACTCTTATTGACTATTCTTAAGTTTGCTGACATCTTTTTATTTTTTTTTTTCTTTTTTTTTTTTCCCACATCAGTAACTTATCTCAGGAGGAAAAATAATCAGCCTTAGGCTCATACTAACCTCCATGTTTATTACATCATTGTGGTGAACTTTACTTTCCCCAAGTTTCCCCCCCTTAATATCCATTATACTTTATTTCCTCAACACGAAGGGGGAACAGTGAAAGAAAGCCAGGTAATAAACAAATATAACATACACCACCAATTTGTTCATAGAAAACAATCATCATCTCAACCCCCCTCCCGCAAGCAGTTCCAACTTCAACAAACCATCCACACAATCATCCTTCCCCATACACACTCTTCATACAACCCCCTTTCTATTCCCATCGCATTTAATAAAAAATTCGCCTTCTACCATCCAATGGCATCTTTTTATCAAAATCCTCGTGTCTCGAGGGTATCTCCTATTTCACTCTTCAGTGTCTCTTTTTTTTTTTTTTTTTTTTTTT
>BLSH010341846.1:164949-176701 GCA_018402905.1 Glandirana rugosa | reverse complement strand
TCCTACACTGTGTGATGTAAAGGTGTGTTACAGAAGTCGTAAATAATCTGAGAACACCTCAGGATTTAAATGTCTTGGAAGAACACAATCGGTAGGGTAGGTTGAGGACAGAGGGAGATCTTGGGGGTCAAGGGGGGGAGTAGAAGAAAGATATGAGAGATGTGGGGTGGAGAAATAGAACAGAGAGCATATGAAGAAAGTAGAGAGGAAGGAGGCATGTGCCGTATACTTAGTCTATTGGGCGGCGGAGTTTCCCTCCACCCATGGAGCAAATTCCTCTGAGTGTCTAAATACGGACCAAGACGTCCAGGTCTTGGAGAATTGTTCTAGATTGTCCGCCTCCTGCGCCAATAGTCGTTCTAGCCCGTGAATCTTATCCACTTCTATCGCCCAATCTCCAAGAGATGGTACCCTCTCAGACTTCCACATTCTACTCATTTTATATTGTTGTTTTCAAGCATTTGGTGAGGTTTACTTATAAAAATGTTTGAGATGTCCATAGCAACTAGATTTAATGATTCAATGTTAAAGAGAAAATTAAAATGATACTCCCGCTCTATCGCTAAGAAAAAAAAGAAGAAAAGGAGGCACTAACTGCTGCAAACACCGATTGGCTAATCCGTGGTGAGTGGGGTGAGAGATAAATAACAATGTATGGTGCTGCGCTGTTAGAAGTCAGTAATAAGTGAAGTATGAATCCTAAAAGTGAATGCATTAAAACTGGCACAGCAATAAAAAAAGTAAATATGTTCCTTCATTGTGTGCATAGGTGGTGTGGGCCCCTCGCAACAAAATAAAAATAAAATACACAGAGGATATAAAACAAACCTTATACACAGTGTGGTACCCCACCAAGGGAAGGACGCAGAGTTCTCAAACAGGCAGGTTGAGGGGATCCAGGGGCATTGCTTAACTAAGAGGAAACTGGCTTATTTGCATGCAAAAATACGAGGTTCCGTAAATCTGCTTAAAAAGGCCACGTCCCTGGTATATATAGAAGAAAAAAGAATCCCCTAAAAGATTGTGATTTTATGGGCTCAAGGAATGTACAAACACAAATGTATGAAAATGTTGAATATTAATTGGTATTCAAAATATTTTAGGTTTTAAAGGGAATGCAATTAAAATTGATACAAACAAAACATTAACGCGTTGGTTAACCCAAAAACATAAAATAAAGATACTGTTCCCTTAAAGCATGTTATACAGCACAGTGCTTGTGTTGTGTCATTTGGCCCCTGTATCACCTGTAACACCTGACTGATCCTGCCAGTTTCTACCCTCCCCTCAGTACAGACTTCCATTTATTATGGATGCCAAGCTGTGACACCGGAGTCATCAGCACATGTCTCCATCATCCACAGCCTGCTCTGTGTTTCCTGCGTGCTCTCCCTCCTCCCCTCTGTGGCTGACCGCTCAGTGTCTGCGCCGCCCTGTCCTGTTGCTCAAATTATTATTTTTTTTTTTACTACAATCCTCTCTGTTTATTAGCCGGGCTAAGCATATGAGGATTTTAAGGAGCCATTGAATTAACATAATCCATTTATGCTGTTACTTTACAGCAGTAAGGTGAGAGGCCAATCAGCACTTAGGTGTCACTGTGCTGTGAGAAGAGATACCTGTCACTTATTTCCTTTTTTTGCACGGTGAAAGAACCCATCACCTTTAACATCATCCACACCGGATTTATTTAGGACTTGCATATTTATGTCTTGAATATCTATATTTTTTATGCACTTATTTTTATGTACTCCACCTTGCCATGTTAGGAATTTTGTTTGTTTTATATCTTTTGTGAACCTTATTTTTATTTGGTTGCGAGGGGCCCACACCAAATATACACACATTGAAGTAACATACTTACTCTCTAACACAGTTTTCTTTTGCTGTGCCACTTATGATGCATTCACTTTTAGGACTGATACTCCTTTCACTTATTACTGACTTCTAACAGCGCAGCACCATACATAGTTATTTAATGATTTAATGTTGCTACTGAGAGTATGAAAAAGCAAACTAGATGGTGGTCCTGTCCCAGTGGCGCGTCGCATATGGATTAGGGTGTATAACAGCAAATCAATGTCAGGAGAAACCCATGGGAAGCTTTACCACGCAGACTAATAAAAGGTGTACCATAGCAGTCTCATACCTTGATCTCCTTCATTTTTATGGCTACAAAGCAAAATATAGCCCACGCGTGGAAATTTCCTACCCTTAGTTTTGAGAAGGTCAAGTCCAGAATAGAAGGCATTTATATTAATGAAAAGCTCACTGCGATCCAAGATGACAAACATGATACATTTCTTTCCATCTGGCAGCCCTGGCATGATTACCAACTAGTCTCTTGTTTTACTAGGCGGTTGCTTCAATTGTGATCCAAGAGTTTACAATAGTAGCCCTCCTACGTTGTCCTAGCTTTCGGGGAAAAAAAAAACAAAACTCCTTTCTCCATTCCTCTGCCCTTTCCCCCCTGTCCCTTTTCTCTTGGCTTTTGGGGTCCCTTCTCTGCTTTCCCCTCTCGCTTGAGGGTCACTTTTTTTTTCTTCTTCTTCTTACTGCAGACTCTGAGTCACTGTAATGCCTGTTTGTTATTTAATCTGTTGGGTCTGTTCATCAACGTTTCTTGTTACATCCTTTGGTTGACCACGCTGGGACAGTTGTAGGTTTTCCTCAAGTCCGACTTACTTTTCTGTTGATCAGGCCCCCCTTCCGTTATAAATTTTTTTCAGTTGCATATATACATTTTTTTCAGTATGTCCTGATCAACCCCTGAGTGGGTATGTTTTATTTGTCTTTTGGCCATTCAATGATTTAATTGGCATCCTAGGTGTCTGATCCTATCCATGTATGTGCCACGTTTTTTTTCTCCCCAATAAAATCTTTGGTAAAGAAAAAGCAAACTGGATAGGTTGCCATGGGCAAACTAACCATTTCTCTTTTTCTTTTTTCTTCTAAGATTGCCCTGTCCTTGCTGAAGAAAAGCATTCCCACAACATAATGTCACAACATGTTTCATAGTGGGGATGGTGTGTGCAGGGTGATGTGCGGTCTTAGTTTTTGGCCACACAGCATGTTAGAAGAAGACTGTGCTGAGGACTTGTTTGCACTTTGTTGTGCTTTCCTCGGCTGAGGACTTGTTTGCACTTTGTTGTGGTTTCCTCGCACTCCCGGAGAAGGCGGCTCCGGGCAGCTCTATTTAAACAGTGTGCCTCCTGTAGCAAGTGCTGTCCGTTCTACAGCGTCTGAGTGCCCGTGAGCTTCAGCTCTTCTTCCTGAAACCTGCTTCCTGTGTTGTTCCTGTTCACCGACCTGACTTGCCCTGACCTGCTGCCTATCTGCCTGCACCGACCCCGGCTATCCACGACCATCCGCTTGCCTGACCCTCTTGTACTTTGCCGCCTGCCTGTGAACGAACTCTGCTTGGACTTTGACTACTCTTTTGCCTGATCCCATTGTACCTCTCAGCCAGCCAGTTGCCGACCCAGCCTGTACGACCATCCTTCTGACCTGCACAACCATCTGGAGATTCACACCACCACCAGTGACCATCCAGCCCGCGTGCCAACCCGCACTCTTGGACACCCTGTCTGCTCTACCAGGGGTTCCAGAATCGGGTGCGCAAGAGCAGTTGTTTCCTGTACACGCCAGACTCCACCACCAGGACCGTAACACAGCGTTTTGTTATTAGACCAAAAAGTTTGATTTTGGTCTCATCTGACTAGAGCACCTTCTTCCTCATGTTTGTTGTGTCTCCCACATGGCTTCACGCAGACTGCAAAAGGGATTTCTTATGGCTTTCTCTCAACAATAGCTTTCTTCTTGCCACTCTTCCATAAAGGCCAGATTTGTGGAGTGCACGACTAATAGTTGTCCTATGGACAGATTCTCCCACCTGAGTTGTGGATCTCTGCAGCTCCTCTACAGTTACCATGGGCCTCTTGGCTGCTTCTCTGATTAATGTTCTCCTTGCCCGGTCTGTCAATTTAGGTGGACGGCCATGTCTTGGTAGGTTTGCAGTTGTGCCATACTCTTTCCATTTACGGATGATGGATTGAACAGTGCTCCATGAGATGTTCTAAGCTTGGGATATATTTTTTTTTTTTTAACGTAACCCTAATCTTCTCCATAACTTTATCCCTGGCCTGTCTGGTGTGTTCCTTGGCCTTCATGAGGAGGTTTGTTCACTAAGGTTCTCTAACAAATCTCTGAGGGCTTCACAGAGCAGCTTTATACTGAGATTAGATTACACACAGGTGGACTCTATTTACTAATTAGGTGACTTCTGAAGGCAATTGGTTCCACTAGATTTTAGATAGGTTATCAGAGTAAAGTGGGCAGAATGCAAATGCACGCCATACTTTTAAAATATTTATTTGCAAAAAATTTTGAAAATCATTTATCATTTTCCTTCCTCTACACATTAATGTGCCACTTTGAAGTGGTCTATTACATAAAATACTTTTATGTTTTTGGTTGTAACATGACAAAATGTGGAAAATTTCAAGGGGTATGAATTTTTCAAGGCATTGTATGATTGCTCTCTTTCAACAGGCCTTTTAAATGTATACAAATTAATAGAGTTCTTTATTTTTCTCAGATCTGTTCTGTTTCTGTAAACTTCACGTTTAGGTTTGAAGAATATAACTTTACCAGCATAACAGAAGATTCCTGCAATGAGGACAAACTTACATCCCTGAAAGATTCGCTAAGGGTCTTATTTTGAAGCAGAGGCCTTTTCAACTAAACAATGTTCTTCATAATTTCACATTACACTGAGCTTGCTTAAGATCTCTGAAGCAAACAAAACCTCCATTTATATCAATGAATGGAGAAAACAAGGGTCAGCAGTGTTAATATCAAATTTCAATTTAGTCATCTGAGTTGTTTTGGTTTTAGTCGTATTTTAGTCAACTAAAATCTTCAGTACATTTAGTCGACTAAAATCGAATAGGTTTAGTTAAATTTTAATGCATTATTTAAGCATTTCTCTAGAATATCCAAACTCATTATATACTCCTGGAGTAAAAATATAATAACATGGTATTATTTATGGTATTATGGTTTGAACATGCACTACAGACACAGATTTAGCTGTTTTGATTAGGGATGGGCGAATGGTTCGGGCCGAACATTGGCTGTTCGCATGTTCGCTGAACACCCCAATTATCTGGGAGTTTGACCATTTGTTCGGCCTGCCGAATGACCACAATGCACTGCACCGCCACACAGAGCATTGAAAGCCCTCATTGGCTGAAGCAATGAAAGCTTTGCCCAATCAGGGTACAGAGCACTGTTAGAGCTATGATTGGACGCTGTCATGATGACTCTTATCCAATCATATCTCATTGCTCTTAGTCCCACCCCACACTATGAAAGTATTCTTTCAATAGCTGCCATTTTTAGTGTGATATCAGCGTGGAGAGAGATAGAACAGGGCTCTGTTTAGTCCTACTAGACAGTGTGCTATAGTGTTTCTAATGTCAATGCAAATTATCAGTTTAGTGTGAATCTAAGGATAGTTCAGTCAGTGCGAGTGTAGTCACCACCATTCATCTTTATACAAGTGTGAATCTAGGGGTAGTTTAGTCAGTGTGAGAGTAGTGTGACCACTATTCATCTTTACATTAGTGTAAATCTAGGGATAGTTCTGTCAGTGTGAGTGTAGTGACCGTTTAACAGTATATTTCATTACTGCAAGTTTAATGCCATATATATCAGTGCGTTACATGACATTTAATGCCGTATATTTCAGTGTGTCAGTGCACGTTTAATGCAGTATATTTCAGTACGTTACTGTAAGTATAACGCCATATATTTCTGTGGGTTACTGCAAGTTTAACAACGTATATTTCAGTGCATTACTGCAAGTTTACCGGTGTATATATATGTGCATTAGTGCACGTTTAACGCAGTATATTTCAGTGCGTTCCCTTCCATTTAAAGCAGTATAGTTCAGTGCGTTAATGCAAATTTAATGCATATATTTATGCAGGCACCATCGTTCCTACATCACAGAACACATAAGAGGAGAGGGAGGAGGTGGATGAGGAGGATTCTGGCAGTTTTGGAGAGATTGAAGCAGAGGAGGACATACGTCAAGCAGTAAGAGATGGCTTTCCATCTCTAGAGCCCTTGGGAGTAGTATGTGGCTGGGAGGAAGCAGTTCCAGATACTATAATCCTCAGTGACCCCAAGGGGCCTGCTTTCCCATGCCTCCACAAATTTGCAGTGCATGGGCTCCCTCATGCTTTACACTCAAGAATACGTGGCATAAAGAAGGATCACTATTGGTTGGCAACCCTCCTTGACCACCGTTTCAAGGGGAAAGTCTCAGAACTCATCCCGTCCCCACAGAGTGCAGAAGATGAAATCTCTTGAGGACACCTTAAAGAGGAGTTTATCAAACACTTTTCCCAAGTCTGGTAGGTTACAGTGTTGTAGAAAACATAGTTTTGAGGCTTCTGTTGGTCAAGAGAGGATTGGTGGAGAAGACGGCCGCCTAAGTGATGCATTTCCCAATTTTTTTAGTCCTCATCACCCAGGGGTGTCAGCTTACACATCCCATCGGCAGCGTCTGCATCATATGGTGGACGATTATCCAGGGGCGAAAACAGAGATAGAGAGCTTTCCAGTCAATGATCCACTGGCTTACTGGGTCATGAGAATAGACCACTGATCAGAATTTGCCCAGTATGCAAGTAAGCTGCTGGGCTGCCCTGCATCCAGCATGCTTTCCGAACAGGCATTAAGTGTTGCTGGAGGTTTTGTTACTGGTAATAGAATGCGTCTGTCCACAGACTCCGTGGACCGTCTGACATTTATCAAAATGTAACAGTCCTGGATTATCAGCAGCTATGAAGCCCCTGATGCCGATGTCGCTGATTAGTGCTTTTGGGATGTGGAATCTCTGCAGGACTTAAAGGCTGCCAAGCATTGTGGGTGTTGATTTCATCTGGAAGAATGGTTTTTGGTGTAGGTTTCATGGACACAATTAAAACCCAAAGACCATTTTTTCCGCACCTGTGACAGGTGCATATCATTTCACTTTTTGACAGCAAAGAAATTTCTTGCTTTCACCAAGAGCGCCTCTTGCTTCTACCCAAAGTCTGTGTAAGACACCAGAATTTATTCAAAACATCTCTAATCTGGTTCCCAGTGCACTACATTGTGGCCTCATCATACAGACTGGCTCCCAAGCCGTTGCTTAGAAAATAAAGAAGCTTGCAGGCAAAATGTCATTTTTTTGGATGCAATTAATGCTGCAGCAGCTTCTATACACAGTACAGATGTGACATTTTTTACAAACGTATTTTTCATTGATACATGTCCCCCAGGGCAGTACCCCATAACTATTGTATGCCCAATTACTTGCATATAAGCCTTCAAAATGGGCACTTTTGATTTTTACAGTACTGGTCCTATAGACTTCAATGGGGTTTGTTATTCGGTTCCGTACGTTCGCAATGTTTGAAAATTCTGGTGCGAACCGAACAGGGGGTCGTTCCGCCCATCCCTAGTTGTGATATATAACCAGTGTTAATTTTGATTTAGCTTTAGTCATCGTATTTTGACTAAAATGCCATTTTAGTCATCTGAATTGTTTTAGTTTTAGTCACATTTTAGTCAGCTAAAATAGTGTTCATATTGTCTACGAAATTAACACTGAGTGTCAGTAGGAGTAAAGCCCAGTCACATGACCCATCCAAGTCATGTATGTGGCTGACCTCTCCTTAAATCATAGACTGTTCTATTTAATGTAATGTAGATAATACTGTGAAACACTGTAGGCACCCTAGCTTGGCCTGTATTTTTCGAATGTACAGCAGTACAATGTGGTGTCTAGCATAGAGTGGATAGCCATATGTGCATTTTTTTATGAATGAATGAGCCCTAAGTGTCCTTTGGGACAGGTACCTGAAGAGAAGCTAAACCCTCTATAACAGGGGTATGCAATTAGCGGACCTTCAGCTGTTGCAAAACTACAAGTCCCATCATGCCTCTGCCTCTGGGTGTCATGCTTGTGGCTGTCAGAGTCTTGCTATGCCTCATGGGACTTGTAGTTCTGCAACATCTGGAGGTCCGCTAATTGCATATCCCTGCTCTATAACATCAGAAGAAAAAGGGAATAGTGGTACCTCAAAATAAAGATGAAGTGTTATATTTGTAATATCTTTTTAGCATGCTCAAAAATCTATGTGACCACTGCTAGGGTGTTTTTAACACTACCAGATTCACATTCAGATTTGCTGCTTGGTGCACCATTAAATATTCCACAGAAGTCGATGCTATCTATAAATGTTGTAGCGAACCAAACAGCAAAAAATAAGACACTTAACAAGTAATTTAATTTAATGCCTCACAAAGTCCTTCTATATTTCATAATGGCTTTACAATTTCCCTCTTATCAGCAGATTTTTTTCATGCAGTAAGAGGATTAAAAGTAAAACAAGCAAATATCATTATGCATAAGGAGAAGTGTAAAATCTATCACTAAACACAAAAGGGAAAAGCTTGCAGAAGCTCAGATTTTACCAGCAAAATGTTGTGTCGTGTTAGCCACTGAGTAAAGAGGAAAAAATATGTGATGACATTTTATAGCTTATGTAATCAATTAAAATCTGAAGTCTAGGCAGATAATAAAGTGTGTGTAGTGAGAAGCTGACTTGGTATGGAGCCAGTTCACATGGCACAGGCTCCTGTACGATTCATGCAATGGTGTGATTTTGCAGCCCATGCAGTTGAATGGGCTGAAATCACATCGGAACCCATAGAAAGTAGTGCATGTCCTACTTTTAAAAAACGTGCCGCATCAAATTGCATGGTACTGTGGTTTCATGGTGTTTGCAATCTGAGTTTTGGGTGCCATAAACATTACATTGGCACCCGCAACAGATTGGCAAAGGCAGTGTGTTCTGAGCACAGTGCAGGAAATGCACACAAAATGCACCATTCCAGCACTGCATTCTGGTATAAACTGGCCCTTAGGCTCTAGTAACCCTCTGTGCAGCAGAGCTCAGACTGGAAGAGGGATAGGCAGCACAGGGAACCGATCAGGTGTGGTGCAGTGATCATGTACTAACAACTAGTCAGCCATGGGGGTGTAGGCACAGAATGACCTCGACCTTCAGTTATTCATAATAACTGAAGGCAGAGCTCATTCTACTTCTGCGCTCCTACTACCTAATGAATTATTCTTTCAGGGCCAGAGGAAGATGTCAACATAAAAAAAAGTGTCAATAAGCACTGGTGATTGGTGAGCAGGGCAATGTAATTTTATGTATGCATTTGCACAAACATTTACATGCATACCACGTGATATACAGTAAAAAACAGACCACAGGTGCAGATTTTTCTACCTTAGGCTCACTGCAACAGAGGAATACCGACCACAATGACGCAATGTGCATGGGCTTATGTAGTATGGATCTGAGCAGGTATGCTTCCTGCTTACCTCACAATCAGCTTTTCAGATAAAGCCTCATTGCCAAAGCATATTGCTGTGAAATGAGTAGGGAGATTCCTCTCCTGTGCTGGATGTATAAGGCGTAGTCCTGAGCTAGCTATAGTGCATGAATGTGTAAGGCATAGCCCTGAGCTTGCATGAATGTGTAAAGCATAGTCCTGAGCTATAGTGCATGAATGTGTAACACATAGTCCTAAGCTATAGTGCATGAATGTGTAAGACATAGCCCTGAGCTCTAGTGCATGAATGTGTAAAGCATTGTTCTGAGCTCTAGTGCATGAATGTGTAAGGCATAGCCCTGAGCTCTAGTGCATGAATGTGTAAAGCATAGTCCTGAGCTCTAGTGCATGAATGTGTAAGGCAAAGTCCTGAGCTCTAGTGCATGAATGTGTAAGGCATAGCCCTGAGCTCTAGTGCATGAATGTGTAAGGCATAGCCCTGAGCTCTAGTGCATGAATGTGTAAGGCATAGCCCTGAGCTCTAGTGCATGAATGTGTAAGGCATAGTCCTGAAGTCTAGTGCATGAATGTGTAAGGCATAGTCCTGAGCTCTAGTGCATGAATATGTAAGGCATAGTCCTGAGCTCTAGTGCATGAATGTGTAAAGCATAGTCCTGAGCTATAGTGCATGAATATGTAAGGCATAGTCCTGAGCTCTAGTGCATGAACGTGTAAGTAACACGTTTAGATCTATAGTGCATGAACGTGTAAGGCATAGCCCTGAGCTCTAGTGCATGAATGTGTAAGGCATAGACCTGAGCGCTAGTGCATGAATGTGTAAGGCATATTTCTGAGCTCTAGTGCATGAATGTGTAAGGCATAGCCCTGAGCTCTAGTGCATGAATGTGTAAGGCATAGTCCTGAGCTATAGTGCATGAAAGGGTAAGGCATATTCCTGAGCTCTAGTGCATGTATGTGTAAGGCATAGTCCTGAGCTCTAGTGCATGAATGTGTAAGGCATAGTCCTGAAGTCTAGTGCATGAATGTGTAAGAATGTGTAAGGCATAGTCCTGAGCTCTAGTGCATGAATATGTAAGGCATAGTCCTGAGCTCTAGTGCATGAACGTGTAAGTAACACGTTTAGATCTATAGTGCATGAACGTGTAAGGCATAGCCCTGAGCTCTAGTGCATGAATGTGTAAGGCATAGTCCTGAGCTCTAGTGCATGAATGTGTAAGGCATAGACCTGAGCTATAGTGCATGAATGTGTAAAGCATAGTCCTGAGCTATAGTGCATGAATATGTAAGGCATAGCCCTGAGCTCTAGTGCATGAATGTGTAAGGCATATTTCTGAGCTCTAGTGCATGAATGTGTAAGGCATAGCCCTGAGCTCTAGTGCATGAATGTGTAAGGCATAGCCCTGAGCTCTAGTGCATGAATATGTAAGGCATAGCCCTGAGCTCTAGTGCATGAATGTGTAAGGCATAGCCCTGAGCTCTAGTGCATAAATGTGTAAGGCACAGCCCTGAGCTCTAGTGCATGAATGTGTAAGGCATAGTCCTGAAGTCTAGTGCATGAATGTGTAAGGCATAGTCCTGAGCTCTTTTTTTTATACACTTCTTATATTTATGCCATTTACCCACAATATGCTATTTATGTATATACATCTGCACCACCCCTCCCCCCACGGAGGTCTGCCGCCAATCAGCACCAAACTGCCCAAAGAGGTGGAGTTTGAACATAAACTCCTCCCACCGTGTGCTCTATAAAAACTCCCCCACCACCATTGACAAACAATTACGGCCTGAAGAAGGGGTTGAGCCCCGCAACGCGTCGCCGTCTCCAGCTGCCCATTGGACGAGAGGACCACCTGCATCTGCCCTGCACGGACCGAACGGACGACCGGACGTCGTTCGCGCCAAAACCAACCGGAGCCAGAGGACGAGACGCCGGGAACCACCGACGCCGCCCCCCCCCCCAGCCCACCACCGCCAGGCAGACCAGGATCTCATCCCAGCAGACATCCCAGCAGCCATCCCAGACAGACCAAAGGACAACCATAGCCAGCAGTGGCTGACACTGCAATGCGCACCTGCATACTACCATTGTGAGTAGTTTTAATCTTGTTTAATAAAATTGTTTTTTTTACACTACTGCACTTAGAGGCGCACCTTTCTTGTTCTTTGTTACCCACAGGAGTCCGGTTACTTCTTAATGGTGCAGCCTACCAGTGTCACAGTGGATTTCCACCATCCCAGCAAATAGACTATACTAAGACTTTTGTACATACGGACAATTGTACATACCTTTGTACACATAGACTTTTTGAATATTGTCCACCGTTCCCCC
>BLSH010341846.1:136029-164797 GCA_018402905.1 Glandirana rugosa | reverse complement strand
TGTAAGTACGTGATCTCGAGTCTTTATACGGAATGTGTAAGTACGTGATCGCGAGTCATGAATGTGTAAGGCATATTTCTGAGCTCTAGTGCATGAATGTGTAAGGCATAGCCCTGAGCTCTAGTGCATGAATGTGTAAGGCATAGTCCTGAGCTATAGTGCATGAATGGGTAAGGCATATTCCTGAGCTCTAGTGCATGTATGTGTAAGGCATAGTCCTGAGCTCTAGTGCATGAATGTGTAAGGCATAGTCCTGAAGTCTAGTGCATGAATGTGTAAGGCATAGTCCTGAGCTCTAGTGCATGAATATGTAAGGCATAGTCCTGAGCTCTAGTGCATGAATGTGTAAAGCATAGTCCTGAGCTATAGTGCATGAATATGTAAGGCATAGTCCTGAGCTCTAGTGCATGAACGTGTAAGGCATAGCCCTGAGCTCTAGTGCATGAATGTGTAAAGCATAGTCCTGAGCTATAGTGCATGAATATGTAAGGCATTGTCCTGAGCTCTAGTGCATGAATACGTAAGGTATAGTCCTGAGCTCTAGTGCATGAACGTGTAAGGCATAGCCCTGAGCTCTAGTGCATGAATACGTAAGGTATAGTCCTGAGCTCTAGTGCATGAACGTGTAAGGCATAGTCCTGAAGTCTAGTACATGAATGTGTAAGACATATTCCTGAGCTCTAGTGCATGGATTTGTAAGGCATAGCCCTGAGCTGTAGTGCATGAATGTGTAAGGCATAGTCAGGGCACTTCTTGTTGACTGGCTTTACACTGTGACAAGCTAGAATGAAAGTAATGTTACAATAAGAAACAAATCATGAGTTACTAAGCTGTTAATCAGAAAAGTTTTGATGTGGGAGGGTTCTGCCTCCAATGCATACTTAAAGCTGCGGTAGCAGAGATGTTGTGGGATTGCTGATATTTCATTGTTTTGTCAACACTGCATCCCTGATACAAATAAAAATGTATAGCTTTAACTTGCACTTTAATGTCTTTTGGAGGCTAAAATCTTATGGACATAAGTACATTTTTGTCAAATTTATTGTTGATGAAGTAAAATACAAAGTAAGTCAAAAGAAATGTGAAAGTATATGATGCTGCCAGATGCAAGTTCACTTTCATTGAATTAACATACTTTAGAAAGCCACGTGCATTTTTTTCTCTTTTGTGAATTTGCAATTTGACCTTTTGAAGGGAAGGTAAAAAAACACTTGTCAATACTGTAACCTATAATGAGCAGCTGTCATTGTGGACTAAAGACATGTGCAGCACTGGGAAGGTGTGTAGATAGTGAGTTGAACACTGTAATTGACGGCTGTCTAATGCATGTGTGCAGATGCTTTTTGTTTGCTACGTAAAGTTCACTACATCAAATGCCATATTATTACTCTGCTAATATTAGGAGAGTGAGCTATCAATCTGAATTTTAATCAGAATATTCGCTCTTCAGAAAGTTTGGTACAACTAAAATGTGTCAGTATATTTCAAACCATAATGAAACTCTTCAAATTTACACTAACCAGAGCAAAGGTTGAAATACGAGAATCAGATTTGGCAACAATAAAATATAAGTCAACATTTATAACACCTCTCATTCCTATAAGCGAAGCCACAGTTACAGTGCACTTCAAGCATTGTTCAGTATGGATGTCTTTTCATTAAATCCTTTACAAGAAAGTGTAAAAAACATAAAACACACAGATTCATCCACAACGGACACAAAATCTAGAAAAAGCTGTGCAAAACAAAGAAATAGAGGCAGAGATTAAGGCCAGCCATGCTGTGTGGTTCTTCCCAAGAGACGAGTATCAGTAAGAATAACTGCATATCATCAGCTGCTTGTATGCAAAGTCTTGACAATGATTAAAAATCTACCCCAGCCTAAAAAAAATAAATCTGTGCTATCAAATTGAGTTGCATTTGCCTTGAAATAGAGCCAACCAAAAGAAGCCTGTCATGAAAGAAATTAAGAAGATGCCATTCCTGGTCTGAAAATGCCCATTGCCTAGCTGTCAAGCGGACCTTTTGGCTTCAGTACTTTTCTGAGTTACTGAGTCTGAGCAAGTAAGCAGATGAGCAGTTCTGATGCTACTCCTATATGCTTTTTCTAGGTCAACGATTCAAAGCAGCGAAGCTAGTGGATGAGCATAACTAGACAAATACCATTTAATGTTTCCAGCCCCTGTAAATATACTTTCCTTCACTCTTCTGATGCTCTGTTCAGCCACCAGGAGGAAATAAATTACCAGGTACTGCAGGGTAATTAAGTAATTTAACTTACTTTCCTATTTCTCAGGAAACAGCAATGGTGCTTGTTGATTACGCTAGTGCTGTCACAAACAGCAGAAGAACAGTCAGCACTCCGGTGTGAACGTTGACAACAGCAATTTGGACTAACAAGGACTTTCTTTTTTGAATCTGACGTCTGAATGGAGCAGTGGGGAGGCACAAAATATGTGTGCGCAGCTGGGGAGAGGAGACATTCAAATGGACATGCTGGTTTGCATTGTATGGGTAAAGTACAGGCTCACTTTGAAATCAAAAATATATTAAAGAAGCAAGGTGGAGTCTGTGACCACATATTTACAGAGTTAATGAAAACAGGGGTGGATATCCACACAAAGGGAAATAGGATTTTTGTACTCATCATAAAATCCTTTTTCTTATTTCATTGAAGAACACAGGAAGTCTTAAAGTGATTGTAAAGGGTCGCTTTAAAAAAAAAAACAAAAAATGTTCTACTTACCTCCTGTGTGTAGTTGGATTTGCACAAAGCAGCCCAGATCCTCCTTTTCTCGGGTCCCTCTTCTGCTCTCCTGGCCCCTTCCTCCTTTGGGTGCCCCCTCAGCCAGCAACTTGCTACAGGGGGCACCTGAGCCAAGTCAAAGCTCTGTGTATACTTTCAGACACGGAGTCCTGACCTGGCCCGGCTCCCTCTCCCCTGATTGGCTGACTGACTTTGATTGACAGCTGCAGGAGCCAATGGCGACGCTGCTGTGTCTGAGCCAATCAGGAGGAGTGTCCTGGATGGCTGAGAGGATTGTGGACATCACTAGAGAATAAAGGGGCTCAGGGCAAGTATTATGAGGTGCTGAGGGGGCTGCTACACACAGAAGTTTTTTTTTATCTTTATGCATAGAATGCATTAAGATAAAAAACCTTCTGCCTTTACAACCACTTTAAGCCTTTGGGTTATACTTCCTCCTACAGGAGGATTGGAGACAAAAAAAAAAAAAAACTGTAGGCCGGCAGAGGATATAATCGCCCTCACTAGCAGTTTTGTAGCAAAGCAGTACCGACAGAACGATCATGTCCCTCAACGTACTCCACAAGAAAAGGAATTTATGCTGAGAACAAAAATCCTTTTTCTTTCTCATCCATTGAGCGACATTGGAAGCCTTAAAGCAAAACTCTAAACATACAGTATAGCCCCTGCTATCAGAATCAGTAAATAACCGTGTAATCTGGGCTACAAAGTCCTGCATGATCACAGGAACCTCAGCTGAGAAGGAAGAGGATCCAGCTACATCTGAGATATAGATGATTTAGAAAAGGGGAGAGCTCCTAACAGTAGAGGACAACCTGACTCTAGGCTGCAAACATTGACACCATCAGTAGGTATGCTGCAAACAGTCTCCAACCTGTTAGCAGAAAGTGAGTTTGGGCCGCCTGGTACTGCGGGACTGTCCTTGTTAACTCCCAACCACCCACACATTCCCATTATCTAGAATCAGACAGGTTTCAGTTGCAATGATAGGCAATGTAGAGGCTCAGGCTAAAAGGCAAAGCCTTAAGTACTCGTGAAAGTCAAACAGCTGATAGCAGGTAAGGGTCACTGACTGGAAGGTTGGATAGCCAAAAGTGACAAAAGTCAGGCAGGCAGTAAAAACAGACCAAATTTACAAAAGGCTCTTTGCAACAGGAGTGGCAGCAAGCAGATGCTTCCTGGATGCTGTATAGTGGAAAATAGTGTGGAACATGTGTGGTACTCCACTCAGTCGATGAGGTCAGCACTCAGTTTTAAAGTGTTTACCTCCTCCAATGAAAAGGGGAATAATGGAACCAAGCAACCAATAAAAATAAGGGAGCTTCTAGTGCTTGGTCCAACCAACTTACTCACAATGTGAGTCTTAAGAGACAGGGCAAGTGCAGAGGTAATGACACTGGCTCTGGACATGTAAAGTGCTCTGTGGCTAATTTTATCAGAAGTCTTGAAAACATCCTACACAAACTCAGTATGCAAAGTTCATTTCCAGGCTAGCACCACAACTTCCAGTCTAGAGAAGTCTGGATACAATGCGTTCCAATAAACTCAGTACCCAAAGTTCATTTCCAGACTAGCCCCACAACTTCCAGCCGCGTGGTTATAGGCAGCCCAAAGGGCCATGTCTATCCCTGATGGCCAAATAGACACCAGGGGGAGTATACACATCCATTTAGCTTGGATTGCTCTATAATGCTTGCATACACAAATTACATCATGATAAACAATATTAAAACTTAAATCAATATTCTAAATGTCTAAAGACTACTGGGACTGTACTTTGGAGTGATGAGACCAAGGTAAATGTTTTTTGGAACCGATGGCTTCAAAACTGTATAGCGTTGCAATGGTGAGGAGTAAAAATAAAAATGCATGGTGCCTACAGTGAAACATGGTGGTTGCTGTATCCGGTCTGCATTACCCAACTGAACACCTATGGGGAATTCTGAAGAGACAAGTTGAGCATCACTTTCCATGCAGTATCCAGACTCGAAGAATGAAAAAAGATAGATGTTGCAATATGTCACTAACTTATTCATTCCATACCTAGAAGACTTAGTGCTGTCCTTTCAAATTATGGAGGTCATACAAAATACTAGATGTAGTAGTTTTTGTTGTTGGGTGTATTCATTTTTGCATCAACTAATTTGAGTAAAACTGAAGATTTTGTTATCCTAATTATATTATTAACCTTACTTTCATGTAATGGAGCTAACAATGTTCTATAAAACTCAGTTTTGTCAACATTTTGGAAATTGTTCTTGTGTTCATTGAGATACTGGGAATAATACTGGGAGATAAGGGAAGGTGACCCCCTGACATGCCACAATTGGCATGTAAAGACATGCCGGTCATTCACAGCGCGCCACGTGACTCGCACATGCGCAGTGCGCGCCAGGCTTTGAAGCCAAAGCCAGGCGCCCGCACTGGTGATGCCAGCACCATACGGAGGAGGAGAAGAGCGACGCTGCGGGCGGCTGCATCGCAGTAGCCTGGGACAGGCGAGTGTCCGATTATTAAAAGTCAGCAGCTACACTTTTTGTAGCTGCTGACTTCTAATAGTGTGGAACTCCGCTTTAAGACTCGGTCACACCAGGTGTGTTTTTTGGTCTGCAATGATAAATGCAGGCTCATCACAAGAACCCAGACAGCAATTGTTTTCTATGTGCCATGTTCATACTATACATGTGCGTTGTGTAAAATTGCTGCATATCTGAAATTTTGCATGTGCAGTACACAAAAATGCTTGTTAACACACCTCAGCATGTCACACTTGAATGAAGTGCAACTTTATGCACTGCCTCTACACAATAGACATTAACGTATTTGCCCATTATACGGGCCATAGTGGAAGCCCACTAGTGTGAATGTGGCCCTAACAAAACCCTGTCAGACAGCAGAGCGAGGTTAGCAAACTTTTATCTAATGCAATTCAACAAAGTGTCACTATACCCATTCACAACAAAAGTGACAGTCTTTTGCCAAAAAAAAAAGGGATTTTATTATAACTTACCGTAAAATCCTTTTCTCTGAGTTCACTGACAGACGCAGCTCCTCTTATGACACATGGGGTTATGCTCATATCACTAGGAGTAGACTAGGCAAAAATAAAACAAAAGCATAGGTTGGCCCCTCCCAGGGGGCCGTTCTCACCTTAGCATATAACCCCCTGCTGGACAATAGCATATCAGTTCGTAACAAGCCGTACAAACTCCACAGAGGGGTGGGTGCTACGTCTGTCAGTGAACTCAGAGAAAAGGATTTTACGGTAAGTTATAATATAATCCCTTTTCATCTTACGTTCACTGACGGACACAGCTCTTCTTATGACACATGGGGATGTCCCAAAGCTGTGCCAATCAAGAGGGGTGGGAAAACTATAACAGCTGTACCCAACAAAAAAGCCCTCTCGGGCGGCTCCATCCGCGCCTAAATTGCCGCTTGTAATACTTTGCGGCCAAAGGCAGCATCCGAAGATGCTGAGACATCAATCTTATAAAACTTAGTAAACGTGTGCACTGAGGCCCAAGTAACCGCTTTGCACACCTGAGACACCGAGGCCTGGTGTCTAAATGCCCAGGAAGTACTAACTGCCCTGGTGGAATGAGCCGTGACTGGAAATGGGGGAACCTTGCCCCGAACCTCATATGCATGAGTCACGGTCTTCCTGATCCAACGAGAAATGGTAGCTGACGAGGCCGCCATGCCTTTGCGCGACCCTTCCGTCAGCACAAATAAAGAATCAGACTTCCGAAAAGAAGCTGTAGAAATCGAATACACCCGCAAAGCCCTCACTACATCCAACGAATGCAGTTCAAATTCCTTGGGATGAGCAGGCAAAATGAGGGAAGAACAAAATCCTCATTCAAATGAAAAGAAGAAACCACCTTTGGAAGAAACGAAGGGGAAGGTCACAAAACCGCTTTGTCCTTATGAAGGACCAAGTAAGGTGACTTGCAGGATAATGCTGCCAGCTCAGACACCCACCTAGCGGATGTAACCGCCACCAGAAAGGCCACCTTCTGCGACAACATGTCCCTGATCTTTTCATATGGTGGCTTCTGCAGCACAGAAAGCACCAGATTAAAATCCCACGGCGCCAGAGGCGACCGTATCCAAGGAGCCACATGACGTACACCCTGCACAAACGAACGGATCAATGAATGTGACGCCAAGGGCCTTTGAAAAAGAACCGCCAGGGCCGAAATCTGACCCTTAAGCGTACTTAACGCCAGGGTCTTGTCCAGTCCCTGCTGTAAAAAAGTCAGTACTCTGGACACTGTATAAGAGCGGGGGTTCCAACCCCCTGTCTCACACCAGGCAATATAGGCCTTCCAGGTCCTATGATAAATTTTATGTGAAGTACCCTTACGAGCATCAATCATAGTAGGGATCACGGAGTCCGAGACACCCCTATCCCTCAACACCTGGGACTCAATAGCCAAGCTGTCAAAGCCAGCGAGGGTAAAGCAGGGTGCAAGATGGGCCCCTGAAACAGTAGGTCTCCGCGAAGTGGAAGACGCCACGGAACATCTGTCACCATCCGCACCACGACGGCGTACCAAGGACGCCGAGGCCAATCCGGAGCTACCAGGATTGTCGGGATTCCCTCTGCTTCTATCCTGCGCAGAACCCGCGGCAGAAGCTTTAGGGGAGGAAAGATGTACAGTAGCCAATACCGACCCCAGGGTGCTACCGGTGCGTCCGAGGCGACCGCCAACAGATCTCTTGTTCTGCACACAAAGGTCTGTACCTTGTGATTGAACCTGGTGTGCCCCACTTGAGGCAAATCTGGCGGAACACTTCTGGATGTAGGGACCACTCCCCCTGATCCAGAGTCCGGCGGCTTAGAAATTCTGCCTGCCAGTTTTCCACGCCTGGAATGTAGACTGCAGAGAGAGCTGGCATGTGAAGTTCCGCCCACCGAAGGATCAGAGCCGCCTCCGCCGCTGCTGCCGAGCTTCTCGTTCCGCCCTGATGGTTCACAAATGCCACAGCCGTGGCATTGTCTGACTGAACCCAGACAGGGAGGCCTCGCAGCCTCGCCGACCAACGGGACAGACAAAGTCTGATCGCTCTTAGTTCCAGTACATTTATCGGAAGGCAAGCTTCCTGAACTGACCAACGACCCTGGGCAGAGAACTGCCCCAGGACCCCTCCCCAGCCCGACAGGCTGGCATCCGCCGTTACTATCGACCAATTGAGGGGGAGAAAACATTTTCCCAATTTTAAAGTTGGAGCCCGAATCCAACAAATCAAGGGTCCAACCTGATCAGTCTGTCTAGGGATAGGGGAGATTTGTCCCATTGCGACAAAATTGCCTTCTGCAGGAGCCAAGTATGACTCTGGGCGTCAGGTATCGCTTTGAAAGCTGACACCATGAGCCCCAACACTCGCATACAGAACCGTAACGAGGACCACTGGCGTGATAACAAGGTTCGCACTGCTGCCTGTAATGTCAGGAGCTTGCTCGGTGGTAAAAACACCCTTGCCTGCACCGTGTCCAGAATCAGACCCAGGTATTCCAGCAGGTAGGATGCAGTCAATGATGACTTCTGCAGGTTGATCAGCCAACCGAATTCTTTTAATATGGACACCGTGATTATCACGTTCTCCTCCAGAGCCGCAGCTGACTCTGCTCTCAGGAGTAAATCGTCAAGGTACGCCACCGCCGCGATACCTCTCTGTCTCAACAGTACCAGCATCGGGGCCACCACCTTGGTGAACACTCGGGGAGATGAAGCCAGCCCGAAGGGAAGTGCCACAAACTGGTAATGCAGATCTCCCACTGCGAAGCGTAGAGAACGCTGGTGACTGTGACAAACTGGAACGTGAAGATACGCGTCCCTGATATCCAGGGACGCCATGAGTTCCCTTTGGTGCAGGGCGGCCACAACTGAGCAGATGGATCCATCCTGAATCTCTTTGTCTTTACAAAGCAGTTTAGTGCCTTCAGGTCAGAACTGGCCTGACACCGCCCTTTTTGAGTATCACAAAGAGGTTTGAGTAAAACCCGTGAAATCTTTCCACCGCGGATACCAGTACAATCACCCCGTTTGGCAAGCGCCCTAACGGCGCCCAGAAGCGCCTCCCGACGCCCCTGAGGGAGTTTTAAGTTCGAAGGGAAGAACCTTTCTGGGGGCAGAGAGATGAACTCTATCCTGTACCCAGAGGACACCACCTCCAGCACCCACCGATCGGTGATGCGGGCAGCCCATCTGTCTGCGAACCCCAGCAATCGGCCCCCCACCCGTGAGTCGGGCGGGGGCAACCCATCATGCAGAGGTTGACTTATCCTTCATTTTTTCAGACTTATGTTGCCAGGGCCTTTTACTGGACCCAGCGGAAGCCTTACCGGACTTGAAGCCCTTACTCGTTGAGCCGGGTGCATGAAAAAACTTCTTCTGACCTGAAGAAACAGGGCCCTGCCTACGGCGAAAATTCTGCCGTTTTGGCTCCGGAAGGAAAGTACTCTTCCCCCCCCCCCATGAAATCCTTAATGATTTCATCCAACTGTGGGCCAAACAGACGCCCCTCCCTGAAAGGGAAGATCTGTAAGAGCTTTCTTCGAAGCCTGATCACCCGACCAAGAGCGGAGTCACAGCACCCGCCTGATAGCAATTGCAAAAATAGACATTTTTGACAGTATGGGAAGCAGGCCCAAGGCCGCTTCGCATATGTAGCGGAGACCTTCTTCCAAGTGTTGTGCACGTTGCACCTCAGCCTGAGCACACTCACAAGTTAAACCGGTGTGTAGTGTGGCAGCGTGCTCGTGAAGAGATTGCACCGCCATAACAGCCAGAGCTGGCCGCATGGCTGACCCAGCCAACAAGAACAGTGCCTTAGACACTGCTTCCGTGCGGCGATCGGCCGCCTCTTTAAAAGACGGAGACCCCTCCAAGGGAATGGTCGTTGCCTTATTCAGACGGGCCACCGGTGGGTCCACTGCTGGGGAAGCCCATCTCTTAATAAAGCTATCCTCAAAGGGGTAGCGAACAGCAAAGCTTTTGGGTAAAGCAAAGGAATTTTGCGGCAGTAGCCATTCCTTGAACACCGCCTGTTCAAACACCTGATCATAAGGGTAGGCCCTAGGGGACCAAGAGGGCTTAAGCGTTCCACAAATATATGTGGACTCAAGCGACTCCCCTGCTTGGTCAAGTCGCATGGAGTCTCGGATATCAGTGATAAAAGCGGCCACTATCGCTTTGTCGCGCAAAAATGGAGCCTCCTGACCACCTTCGCTGTCTGAGGGTATCAGTTCACCCTCTGACAGGTCCACGGGGGTTCCCGTGACCACTGAGGCGCTCTCTGGTTCCGAATCCTCCCCCAAAGAATGACGGGGGCGGGCGTTTTTTGGGGCCCCCCGGAATCGGGTCCTCCGCCCGGGGAAAGAACTCCCCAAATACCGCCCTCAGCTGTTCCAAGGACACCAAGGCTCCCGGGGTGGATTGTTGCTCCGCAGGTACCCCTGCCATAGCACTGCCGGCCTCTGCCATCCCAGACTTCCGGCACCCCCACTGTGTGACCACCACCTCTACCCCATCAATCAGCCAAGGAGACCCGGGAGGATTGCACCCACCGCTACCAGCACCCAGGGAGAGCCAGCTATACTTGCTGTTTTAAATGCCTCAGTGACTGGAATGAGCAATGCCAAAAATCCACTGCACTTCAAGAGCCTGCACCGCCGTCTGTCAGACACATTTGTCCAAGCAAAATGGAAGTGCTTCTGCTGTTTTTATTACTTCCTGTAATACAGAGAATGACCACTGGGGGCCGCCAGAGGACAGGCTGAAAACCACATGGGCTACCAAACAATGGCTGCTGTCAACACAATCCGAGCTTATGGCAAAATGGCGCGGTCGGCGGACGAACAAACGGTGATCCACACCGAACCGCCAAATGCAGTCTTCGAACGGTCAGTGCGGGGTGCAGTACTGCGGGGGGGGGATGGGAGATGACCACCCCAGATGCGACCCCACTAATAGGCCCCCACCGGCCAGCTACCTTAGAAGTTGCCCACTCTCCGCACCCTAAGACGGAAGAGGGGTCTACTCACCGATCCGACGGGCGCAGCGGGTAGCCACCCGGAGCAGACTTACCTCCCCATGGAGAGGCATGCTTCTGGCCAGGCCCCTGGACAGGAACAGAACCAGTCACTGGGCTCTAGTGGGATTAGCCACTGGCCACCCACATGGAATGGGCGTTATGTGGCGTGCCCCTGCTAAGGGTAGCTCGCATACACGTTGGCCAGACTGGGGAAAGTTTTTGGATTCTAGATATCCTCTATACCGCCAGCCGTCTTCTTGATAGCAGTCTTCATCAGAAATACCTTCAGGAGACCGCAGATTCCATAGGGAACCAGGTCTACTCCTTGCACTAGGCAATAAAAAACTGATGTGCTATGCAGAGCAGGGGGATTATATGCTAAGGTGAGGACGACCCCCTGGGAGGGGCCAACCTATGCTTTTGTTTTATTTTTGCCTAGTTTACTCCTAGTGATATGAGCATAACCCCATGTGTCATAAGAAGAGCTGCGTCTGTCAGTGAACGTAAGAGTAAATCACTTACCTACAGATACTCACCTTCCCTATACACTAGTCCCATTTTGTTGGCATGCAGTAAAGGCAAGTATCAGCAGGAAAAGGGGGGGGGGGGCAGGAGGGGTTTTCTTACAAGAGAACCTGTAACTTTTCCAATTCAGGGCAAAGATTTTCTCTAACAAATTAAACTCGGTCCGTTCCATAACCCCAACCTGTAATTGGGCAGTGAAGGCACAGAAACAAACTAAAAAGATCTTCTGATTTCTAAACACTTCTCTTTTTTTAAGCACACAAGCATGCTGCAGAGCCCAATTATCTGCTGCTTCTCGTCATCTCCTAGTCTGTGTTCTGTTGTAAGGGGGATTAGAAAAGGCTGATGGCTAAAAAAAATTCAAGTAGCTATTCTGGTTGAGTTTAAAAATAAACATGATTATATTTTTAGTGAATAAATAACGGCATTAAATGTAATTTTTTTTGTCAATGGAGTTGAGCTTTAAGGCAAGGGTCTTATCTTCATCTACCAAGTCATACAAGACTTAGTCCCCTGTATATAATTTTCAAGCTCAGTCTGCTCTTAGCCTTTGATTTCAAATTCTCTACTTCTCTTTTCAACAATTTTCTATGGCATATGACATCATAGAGGGTTTTCTGAGATCAAGAACCTACTATGGACTTTGTTGTGGAAGCCAAAGCCAGTATTCAAAGTGCTTTTTATTCTATCTCACTCACTTGCATAACAAGAAAGTTGTAAACATCAAACAGACTCATCTACTTGCTTTAAAACGTCATTTGTTACATTCAGCACCCTTGCGTCCCATGGTTTTTATCGTTTCATAACATGAACCAGGAAACTTTCAAGTTTCCTCACAAAATAGATGTAAAAGAGATTTCAGTGTGATTTATTAGTCATTCATACAGCCAAGATGACCACTAAGTCCTCATTCATCCAGGCCTCCTGCATTTGTTTTATTTAAACGTATGGGAAATTGATCTGAGAAGTATAAACAAACTATATGTATATTCTTCCCAGATCAAGTTCTCCAGCGTTTAAATATAAATGTGTTTACACTTTTGGGTGTGTTCAGAGTATATAATCAGTCCCTAAATTTACAGATTTTTTTTTTCTTTTAATGCTAGGTTCACACCTATGCAGGTTATCGCTGATGCGGTTTTCCGGCCAATTTTAAAACACATGTTTTTAATTAATTTTGCATTTTTCTTTTTTTGGCTAATAGGAAAGTATGGCAGTCCTTATATGTAGTGCAGCTATGATGTGACTTTACACTCTCTGGCACTCAAGGTAGTGCAGGAACCTTTATGTGTCCAAAGTAGCATGTTAGGGTTAAGGGCCAGAGTTAAATGCTAGGGTTAAATGTTAGGGTTAAGAGCTGGGGATACATTTTAGGTTAAGGGCTAGGGTTAAATGTTAGGGTTATGGTTAGCGTTCTAACCCTAACAATTGCTGCTAACCCTAACTTTTAACCATAACCCAACCATTTAACCATAATCTGCGACTTTGGACACAAAGGTTCCTGCACTACTTTGATGCTACTTGAGTGCCAGAGAGTGTAAAGTTGCATGAAAGTCACACTCCATGAGCAGAACTGTCATACTTTCCTATTAGCAAAAAACCCCCCAAAAAATGCAAAATGCATGAAAAACAGCGTTTTTGGTGCAGGTCCATTGAAGTATATTACATGCAAAATGCAATCTGCAGTGGGAAAGAAGTCCCTGACCTCTTCCAAAAAACGCACCAACTTGAAACGCACAGATGTGAACTACAATCAAAAGAAACCATGTTAAAGAGGAAATAAACCCAGATTGGGTTTACTTCCTCAATATAACCCTGTAAAGAAGAAGCACAATGGGCTACTATGCATCGCATAGTAGCCCATTATGTTCCACTTACCTGCAAACGAAGCCTGCGGCGTCCAGCAATGTCCCCGCTCCAGGCCGCGTCCACCTTCTGCCCCTCTTCCTTCCGGGGCCGGGACTCTGGCGCTGTGACTGGTCGGAGTCGCGTGACGTCACTCTCGCGCAGGCGCGTGGGAGCCGCCAGTCACGCCACAGGGTCAGTGGAGAAACGGCACGGAAGGCGTTTCTCCACTGCGCATGTGCCGACATGACGTTGGCACATACAAAACACTGCATATCTCCTGAACTGTGCAGGTTTGGGAGATATGCAGTGCACCTACAGGTAAGCCTTATTCTAGGCTTACCTGTAGGTTAAAGTGGTTGTCACAGGTTGACAACCACTTTAAATGTTAAATTGTTAAATTCTGCAAAATGAAAGACACACTAAAAAACGCATAGGTGTGAATCAAGGATGAATGCAGCTAAGCGGAATGCAATTAAACATACTGTGTGCATTAAACCATTTAACATCATTACACATGTTTTATTTAGGTTTGGATATGTCCTTTAAATGCACATAATTGCATGCCCATATGAATGAGGCCTAAAAGTTTTAGAACCTTTACCCTTTTCTCAAGTAATAATTATCCTAGCAGCACTTAATTTTCCCAGAATACCAATAAACTGGTTAAGATTTGACTTAGAAATGTTTGGCTGTAAATAGATTTTATGAACTTATTTATTATTACGGTGGGAAGTTCAAAAACTCATTTAAATAATTATTAACATCTTGGGGCTTAGGTTTACATTGCCTTTTCTCTATTATCTCAGCAGAAAGCACCTTTATTGCAAAAGCACTGAAATGTAGATGAACCTACTTTGAAAGAGAGTCTGCGGATATTAAATATTGTGGATGAGAAAATGCTGCATATTATGCAGTAAATAAACCTGAATGGCATAAATAAAAGTAGCCACTGTCATTGTCAAGATTTAATAATAGCGCAGGGAATGGTAAAAGGGGGTTACAGAAGTGGCTAGCAGAGAATCATCAGAAAAAAAAATGATTTGGGGAGAAATTGGACACAAAAACGGTATTATTACCTCGGCCAGCATTGCAAGATGCTGATTTTGAACAATAGCCGTCCGATACGTAGCCAATCCTCCTTCTTCTAGACTGGGAAATAGGAAGTACAGGTGGACGCTGTCATGCACATAAAATGAAAGAATATCATAAATGGCACAAAAAGAAAATCAATTGGTAGTAATGATCAAACTGTGCTGCTTATGGAGAATCAGAATTAGCATTTATTGGTTTTGTGAAATATGCATAGATTAGAGAAAGATATTATTCATTATTAATCTATCACTTCCACTGCACTGTACTTGTACACAAATTGGAGCCAGCTGTCAGGAGAGAAACATGCAGATCAATACATGATATCTAAAGCAGAAACCTGAGTGGTGTCAAAAGCTTTACCGGCAAAGATTTTCTCTGCTACATATTCCATAACCTGCAGACTTGGCCGGCATCTCCTTTCAGCGTTTGAAATAAAGCATGATAGAAATATCTTAGAATCCACAGCGGGGATTTTTTCAAACAGCACAAGCCAGCAATGCAATGGAAAGTAGTTCTTTTCAGCACATAAAGGAACACTTGAACCCCACACTTGCATATGTATATACAGTATAATAGTACTTGTACTAGAAAATGTATGGAAATAACAGCCTATATGAGTCATTAAGAAAAAGTGGGGGGGAAATTTCCCTTGGATCCAATATGAATTCCCACTGGTTCTACATAAATCCATGCTCTCCCACTGTTGATACACCTGTGTTTCTCATATGTCTTTATACAAATAATTGCCTCACTTGCTCCCTCCCTTCTGACCCCCCATATTCCTTTTACCTACAATCCCTTTTATTCCTTCATGTAAAGATACATATTTCAAAAAGTACACATTATGAGGAACTTTAGCAGTTGAATAAAAACAATTTTGCCAAAATGTTTCAGTTTTCACAATAATTAAATACTGTTCCGTATCTTGAGCGTTCCAAATAAATTCAGAATATCACAAGTACACACTATAGAGGGATATGCTCTGTTTGTATTTCAGGTCTAAGGTTTACAACCACTTTAATCCCCAAAGTTTTAGCATAAAGATATTCATTTTAGCCATGTGATTGTAATTTTCAAATCTCACTGGACTTAAAACTTGAAAATAACAGTCACTTTTTTTTTTCTTTTAACCTCCCTGGCGGTATGATTATGTCAGATTTTTGCATCTCAAAGCGGTACATTTTTTTGCATAGAAATTTGGCGTTTTATATTGTAGGCCTGCAATTCTTGGGAATAATATATATGAAAAAAAATTATAATATAATAACTATAAATTATCAAAAATAATAATATAATAATAATAAAATGTATTCAATAATGTAATCAAATCAAAAACACAGAAATTTGCTCAGTTGCAGAATTGTCGCTGTCGTCACTTTCAGGGTCTGATGATAAAAATCCCCAAAAATCAGTATCACTCAATTCTACAAATGATTCTTATTTACTATCGCTGTTTTCTAGCTGATCAAAAACGCTTTTGACGTAAAGGACGCTTTTTTATGCCATGGACGTTCTCAAGTTTCCAGGCAGAAAGAATGGCTTATATATATAATATAAAAGTGCATGCAGAGCAATGGACAAAGCACTAGGGACAAAAGGAATGTGAAATGATTTGATACAGTAATGTGATCTTACAGATCACAGTGTACTGTATGTTTATTGCGTGTTTCACTTTTTGAATTTCCTGCCAGGCTCCACCCCGTGCGACGCGACGCTAACAGGGAACAGAGCCTGGAATCACACAGGCATCGGGCGGAAGACACAGCCCGCAGACACAGCGGGGGGACACCGCTGGATCCAGGAGGCAAGGTAAGTAACCCAGCCTTGGATCTAGCGATGCAATCCCGAGTGTGGCTCAGGGTTAGCGCTATTTGCAGTGAAAACATACCCCAAGCCACACTTGGGAATACTGTCAAGGAGGCTACAGACACATTCTATTTCAGGTGTATTAGCTTTTGGCTGCCAAAAAACACCAAACTAACTGAAAAAAGGTGTACTGACAATTGGAGTGACTGCAAAAAATATGCTGTAAACTTGTGCCCTATTTTATAAGAAAATGCTGTATCACTCTCCACACACTGTTAAAACGGAATACAAAATATTAGGATGGGTATTAAGCTACCTGTGATGTAAAGTACTTACAATGGCTCTTGATGTATATAAAGTATTGCCATTGTTCTACCCATTCTTATTTCCTGTACACTGATACATCAATGCAGCTCTGCATGAATGTCACAGAAAGAGTTAAAATATCTAAAGTAAATTTTTTGGTTTAGTTTTGGATAGATTGGTAAAAGTATACATCTTTCTAATGGAACACAGACCGCTAATAAAAAAAAATAAAAGAGCGGCACTTCAGTGTAAAAGGGGTCTAAGGGAGATTCAGTCTCTCAATTTCTCCTGTTTGTCATTATCACCAAGAGTGAAAGTGAAAGCAAAAGCCACATTTTGGGTTGTCACCAGAACAGGATAAGGTGCCCTGCCTTGTGGCCTGTGCACATGATCAGAAAATTGTGTGAAAAATACTGCATTCAAAGCGACCGTGCAATAATCTGACATTAGTACACAGTTCTGCCAATATTATCCGATCGGACAAGCATGATCATTTTTCTTGTACAAATACCAGATCGTACAATTTTCGTTTAATCAGCACAGTTGTCATTCGAAAATATAATGTAAATACACTACAACACATTACATCTCTTCCGAAATGTTATTCCGTCGTACGAGAATTTTCGCAACTAATAAACTCTTCATTTTCAATATGAGATTAGCATGCAAAAAAAACCAAATGGACGATTATTCGTCCGATAATCTCATTGTGTGTACCAGGTATTATTCTATCCAAAATGAAACAAAGGTTTTTCCTTTAGTTCTACTTTGGTGACACAGTGGTGTAGTGGATAGCACTTTTGCCTAGCAGCAGAAGGGTCGCAGGTTCGCATCCAGACCACGACACTACCTGCCTGGAGTTTGCATGTTCTCCCTATGCCTGTGTGGGTTTCCTCCGGGTAATCTGGTTTCCTTCCACACTCCAAAGACATACTGTTAAGTTAATTAGATCCTGTCTAAAATTGCCCCTAGTATGTGTATGTATGCATGTGAGTTAGGGACCTTAGATTGTAAGCTCCTTGAGGGTAGGGACTGATGTGAATGCACAATGTATTTGTAAAGCGCTGCGTAAATTGACAGCGCTATACAAGTACCTAAAATAAATAAACTTTGAATGTTCTTCCTCAGCCGCTGGAAGCATTACCTATACACTTGGGCATGCGGGGATAATGCCTTATATAAATGGGTCCTGTTACATTCACTACTGCGTCCTAAAGAGAATCAGTCACTGACCGACTATGAAAGAATCCATTTTTTCGGTCTTAAATGAGTATAGGTATTTTTTGCCTCCACAAAGCTAATATTTACAGCCTTGTTGACTAACTTATCCCAAACTGCCTCCTAATTCTTGTCTACATTCTTAAAAATGACAGGTCTCAGTGATACTGAGATATTCGCTCTCAGGAACTGGAGACATTGTATGACAGGGGTCCCCAACCACCAGGCCGGCATGAGAGCGCCGGGCGGGCGGATGAGAGAAGTGAGCTGGCGGACAGATGAGAGAAGCGGGCGGATGGGCAAGCAGACAAGACGTCTCTCTCCTCCCGCTCCTCATCACCGCTCTTCCGCCCTCACACCTGGTTCTCTGTCAGCCTCTTCAATGTCGGAGGTGCGGCGGGGAGCAGAGAGATGACATCCTCTCTCACCTCCTTCCCCGAATCACCACTCTCCTGCCCTCACTTGGAACCCACCACTGCACAGAGGCCTGCCTCTGTGCTAAATGGACCGGTGCTGCCACCAATGCAGTGACAATCCACATCTGGTGGCAATGGCAGGCGACGTGGCAAGTGACAATTCACATCTGGTGGCAGGCAGCGTGGCAAGTGACAATTCACATTTGGTGGCAGGCGACGTGGCAGATGACAAGCTGCATCTGAAGGCAGGTGATGTGGCAAGTGACAAGCCACATCTGGTGGCGGGTGACAAGCTGCATGTGAAGGCAGGTGACGTGGCAAGTGACAATCCACATCTGGTGACAGGCAGCGTGGCAAGTGACAATCCCCATCTGGTGGTAGGCAATGTGGAAAGTCACAAGCTGCATCTGGGGGCAGGTGACGGTGGCAAGTGACACGCTCAGGGCTCCCACTAATTCTGCATTATGGGGAGTTGAACTATTTCTTTACTACAATTTAATAATATAAATAATGTGCTTCAATCACCCTGACACCATATCAAGCATGATGCCAGGACGATTGAAGCGCCAACACCATTCTTTGCCCCTGACAAACTGCCTGCAAAAAATGGCTTACCCCCGTGTCCCATCCCCCCCCCCCTGGCAAAATTTTCTTCCATGTAGCCGGGCCCCCAGTGCCAAAAAGGTTGGGGACCGCTGCTGCATGACATTTGCAAGATGACAGGGTAGTGATCATCAGAGTGCATTAACCTGTGACCACTGACACTGAGCCCCAGTTTACACACAGAGATTCCTGAGCATTTCCAGCACCGCATAGCAATCACAATGTGTTTGTGCAATCTGCTGTGGGCGTTAAATAAAAGTTAACACCACACCAACACAGCAGCTCGCAAAACGCAGTGCGTTTGCCTGAACCAGATCACATGGGTGTTCCAGTGCAACCAAGAAAAAGCTCCCAGCACCTTTTTCATGCGGCTGCGGTGCAATCTGATCCATTCAAATGAATGGGCTCAAAATCGCAGAGGAATGTAATGTAATTCCTGGGAATTACATGCGATGTGACAGTATGAACTGGGGATCAAGCTTAAAATAAAACCTGTCGCAAGCCTGGACAATTCAAACTGAGCCTATATCTCTAGATCTGTTGATCATTTTGACATTTTGTTTTCACTGAAGGTAACCTCTGCTTATGTATTTCTGATTAAACATGTATGTTGTATGTTCATGTATGCTCGGTTTGAGCAGCTCAGGTTTGTGACAATTACACTTTAGGTGTCTGGCTCAGAAAAAGCAAAGCTAACATACCTCTTAAAAAAATGAAGACTGGTCAGTTATAGTAACCTAAATAATAGAATTCCTGCATAAACCTAACAATGGCAGGCTCTCTTAAAGCTACAACTTTTGCCATCCTCTTCTGCTGAGTCTTAAAATACTTATACTCTGTTGGTTATTAACATGTTAGTTATTTGACTCCAGTTCACTTTTATTTTTTTCTCCTAATGTCCATTACTTAAATTACATTTCTACATAGAAATTCAATATTTTTTTTATATAGTAAAGTTTCATCCATCAGAAAATCAATGTGGTGATTTACAAAGAAGTGGTAGGTGTACAGCAGTTTCCTTACTGTAAGGTCTCATGCACACTGGGCATTTCTACAGCGGCTGTTTTTGGCTTCAAGTGGTTTTTCTGCAGCCAGTAAACTCCCAACATGTTATCCTATGGGTCCATGCACACACAGGCTGCTATCAACTGTTTTTGGCAGGGGCTTTTCTGGCTGGAAAAAAAACACCCCAGAACTAGTGGGTTTTAAGAGGAGTTTTTCAGCTGTGAAAATGCTCTAAGGCCTGATTCACACGTATGCATTTTTAGTGCTTTTTGCATTTTGCAGATTTGCACTACAGTTCATTCAACATGGTTTCCTATGGAACACTTTCTGTAGTGCAAATCTGCAAAATGCACTAAAAAGCATAGGTGTGAACCAGGCCTAACTCTGATATGGCTATTCTGCATTTATCAGCGTTTTTGAACCATAAGCTTTTGTGGAAGTATAGTTTTGCTAAAAAAAATAAAATAATCTAAAAAATGCAAATGCTAGAAAAACACTGAAAAATGCTACTGCAAAACTCATTCTACAGCCACAGCTTTCTACAGTTAACGCTACTGTCTTTTTATATAACTTCCAGTGTGCACAAGGCTTTAAACAATGCATCTCTGTAGTAGCTTGTCCCTCCTATTGCTTTATTTGCGCACATGTAAGCAATAGGCTTGGTGTTACCAAGATCTGATTGCTTCTTATTCAAACTTGCATCAGAAAAATGACAGTTAAAACTGACTGGTTCTCCTAAGCAACCAATGTTTTTTTTATGACTGAACTAGAGAACTGAACTGGTCCCCAGTGGATTGGTTGTACTTACATTACGTGAAGTTGTATGAACAGAGAAATACACTGTCACAGGCAAGGACAATGCTTCTGACAGAATTCGGAATACTTGTCCTATCAAGCTTCATTGGTTTTTTTCTCTACACATTCTCAGATATAGAGAAATAAAGGAGCAACTGATAATCCCAGGGTTTTGAAGAAGGGAATGAAGTATTTTACTCTCATATAGCCCAAGTGGAGCCAGTTCTTAGAATGATGGCAGTTTTGTGCCGTTTGTTTGAGTTATTAAGCAAGGCTACTAGTCAGGGAACAAAAGGTGTCAGAGTACATGGCAGCAAAATGTGCTGTCTCTAGCGTCTGTCTATCCTGCCTTCATTCTGAAAATACATTACTTAGGTCTCCCTGGGAGTGCATTATTCTGCCAGCTTCAAGGAAGCTAAACCTGCCTGTTGTCAGAACACATTAATAAAAACAGAAGATTGATTAAGTAAATGAGCAAGGCATAGGAAACAATGCTGCACTGCATCATGCAGAAGACATTCAGTTCCAGCAATACGGATTAAAAAAGAACTCCTGGAAAAATATAAAATCACGTAAAAGCTTCTTGTCTAAAAGTTGTTCATCAACTTTCGTTCCATTTAAATCACTGTATCTAGATACAAAATCTTCTCGATGGTGTAATCACGAGTGTCTGTGAAATATAAGTGTACTAGGACCTGTAAACATTCTGCAAGAAGGACAGATAGCTATGCAAGCGAATACCTCAATGACGGCAAAAGCCGCTCTATAGGTAGGCAACATTGCTTGATTAGGATTAAGATTAAGAACATGCAAAAAGCATCCTATAATATTTTAAAATAATGAAACTAACATTGTTTTTCATGTTACAATAGCAGTATTTTAAAATAGGGTTTATATTATGATAAGCAATGTGTGTTTCATTCATTAGGGTCAGTTTTTACTCTCTTCTACTTGTCAATCACTGGGCTCACACACAGCCCTATGACAAGCAATGGCAAGCTTAAGAGAATCACAAACAAGTGACCGATAGAAATAGTTCTCAATCCTCCTATGAGAGTGTCTGGCAGTGAGAACTCATTAGGCGCACAAGGTACTGACTCCATGTGGGAGAAGAGTAAGAAGATGGGAGAGAAAAGGACTCCTGGGAGTGTTTGACATTTGCAGCCACATACTCAAGTACATTGGGGAACTGAAGATAGGAACTGTTCCACCTGGTAATTCTTGGGAGATGAGATTCACCTGGGGTCCTGTATGTGCTTGCTGGGCATCGGTGAGAGACAAACAACGTTATCTACCCTGAAAGGTTAATGTGTAAAGCGTGAATCAACATAAGTTATGTACTGACACCTGTCAATGCTAGGTAGACATTAAGCTATTGCTAGATAAAGATGGTTCTAGGAGACGTGCTAGACAGAGATGATAAGGGCAGAGAGGCCTTGCAAGTATGCTGAACTGGATGGGACTTTGTGCGACCCATGGAGCACAGCTGAGAGCCCATGATGCAAAGTTGCCATTGTATGCTCCCTATTCTGCATGATACATTAGGTTTCTGATTTCAGAAACACACTGCTCCGCTGCAGTTCCGTTGCACTTTGGGCAAAGTGCAGCTAACCCGCATGAAACCTGGAAACTTCTATGATGTCCTGCAGTTTCAGAAAGCGTACCAAAGATGTAGCATGCAGGAGCTTTGGTGCGATTCATGAAACTGCACCAAAACCGCAGGACCTCATAGAAGTCTCTGGGGAAGTGCAAGAAAACCACACGAAAAGTGGAGTAGGGCAGTGTGAAAGAGGCCTTTACAACAACTGCATGTATCAAGCACCACCGCCTCTTAATTAAATCGGCATTCATGATCAGATGAATGAAAGTCAAATCTGTATTAGCCTTTCATTATATGTTCAAGATATGGGCCTTAACCACTCCAGCCCTGGAGCCATTTTTCACACTTGAGGTTTACAAGTTAAAATCATTTTTTTCTGCTAGAAAATTACTTAGAACCCCCCAAACATTATATATATATATTTAGCAGACTCTGGAGAATAAAATGGAGGTCATTGCAATATGTCACACGGTATTTGCGCAGTGGTCGTTCAAACTCAAATTTTTTGGAAAAAATACACTTTTTTGAATGAAAAAATAAGAAATCAGTAAAGTTAGGACTTTTTTTGTATATTGTGAAAGAGGATGTTACGCTGAGTAAATAGATACCAAACATGTTAAGGTTGAAAATTGCACACACACGTGGAATGGTGATAAACAACATTACTTAAAAATCTCCATAGGCGACGCTTTAAAATTTTTTAATGGTTAACAGATTAGAGCTACAGAGGAGTTCTTGTTCTAGAATTATTGCTCACACTCAGACGATCGCGGCGATATCTCACATGTGTGATTTGAACACCGTTTACCATCTTACGTATGCGTTTTCTTTGCTGCACGAGCGTGCAGGGATGGGGGCACTTTAAAAAACATTTTTTTTATTATTTTATTTTGTTAGCACTGTTCCTTAACCAGTTGGCCGACTGCCCGCCGTGGCTTGACAACTTGGCTCGTTATCGCTAGATGTCGTCACTTGATGTCCGTCAGTTACCCGCGATCACCCGACAGAACGGAGGTCCGTGTATGTAAACACAGATCTCCGTTCTGACAGAGGGGGGAGGAATGTGATCACAGGCTCCCTGTATATGGGAGCCATGATCACTCCCCTCCCCCAGCCAGCCCACATACAGTTAGAACACACACAGGGAACACAGTTAACCCTTAGAGCACCCCCTGCAGGTTAACCCCTTCACTGTCAATGGCATTTATACAGTAATCAGTGCATAGCATAGTACTGATTACTGTACAAATGCCAATGGTCCCAAAAAAGTGTCATAATAGTCCGACATGTCCGCTGCAATATCACAGTCCCCATAAAAATTGCAGATTGCCGCCATTACTAGTAAATTATAAAAAAAAAACCCATAAATGGATTCTTATCATACGTAAAGGTGGCAACTTTTGGGCAAACCAATCAATTAACGCCGATTGCGATTTTTTTTTTTTACCAAAAACATGAGGAAGAATATAAATCGGCCAAAACCGATGATAAAAAAATTTTTTTTTGGATATGTATTTTAGCAAAAAGTAAGAAATATATATATTTTTTTTGCAAAATTGTCGCTATTCTTTTGTTTATAGCGGTGATCAGAAATGACGCACAGGGGATCAAATACCACCAAAAGAAAGCTCTATTTGTGGTAAAAAAAAGGACGCAAATTTTGTTTGGGTACAACGTTGCACGACCATGCAATTGTGCTCTGGTCCTAAACTGGGAAATCCTTCCAGGCTGAAGTGGTTAAAAAAAACTGATCACTTTCATTGCTGTCACAAGGAATGTAAACATCCCTTGTGACAGTAATAGGTGGTGACAGGTACTCTTTATGGAGGTCTAAAAGACCCCCGATCCCTCATTTGCACTTAAAAGTATTCAGATCGCCAAAACCTGCAATTTTGAATGCTGTCATTTTTTAAAAATCTGCACCATTGGCAGCCAAGCAAACTGGTAGTGACGTTGCTTCCGGAATAACACAAAGGAGACCTGACCTGAGCCGATTGTGGCTTCTATCGGGACTCCTCGCAGCCGTCGGATGCGCTGGATGGATGCTCCAGTCTCCCGGTGGGACAGGAGGCTGGGGAAGAGCGGCGGAAAGAGCCGGTGTTCCCTCCCGCTGCCTGGGATAATGGCCGAGCGGCACCAGAGCCGCATTGGCCATTATCACCAGATAGCCACCCGCCCGCTCTAAAAAAACGGTACCGGGGTATAGCCTGCAGCTGCAGGCTGTACCCCGATAAATCCACTTCTCCCGACTGACGTACGGGTACGTCGTTTTGCGTGAAGTGGTTAAGATTGACTGAATCTCATTGTGGAGAGGATACTTTGACCTTTGGTGCTCAAAAACCTTGTCCTGCTACTGCTTTCCCAATCCAGGGTAATGTAACAGGTTTACTTAATAGCCTGCCCTCTTGGCTGCATTTTCATATCTTCCACATTTACCTGCTGCCAGAGAGAAACAATAACACTCTGTGTAAGCTCCAAATTGGCCTTGTTAAGAGCATACACAGGGCTTAAGACCCCTCCTTGCTTCCACATAACAGAATTTGGCCTTAGTGATTGATCCCCATCCCTTTGAAGGGTAGACGAGAAAGTCACATGATCTCATGTACTAGTTATTTCATTCTGGGGGGTGAAGCAGGTAGAACGGAACCAAAGTATGTATACTATTTATTGCCAGATATACAGACCTGTTACTTTGCCCTGAATTAGATAAATCTGTAGTTTGCCTGAACTAGGCAAAGGAAAAGTAGGCTCTACGAGTCCACGCATTCCTTTTGAACAATCCACAGCTGCCCAGATCTGCTGCTGCATTTCCCCAAAATTTCTGGGCAGTCTTTGACAATGTAAAATACTTGCACAGGAATACACACACTGTGCATCACTCTAAAAGCCAACATTTTACTGCATACTATAGTCAACTATGACCAGTGCCCATCTCTGAGATATACAAAACTGTAGTCACTACCTAGTATCTTATGGGTGTCAATAAGCCACATATAAATGCAAATCCTCTGATGCAAGTAAACCCCATAGGGACATCTCGAAAGTGTCAATACTGAGTGACATTTGGACGACTACTTAATGCATCCAATGTACACCATGCAGTGTTAGAGTTTCAATCAACATTAGGCAATGTGTCAATGAGCACTGGCAACTGTGTACGCCAAAGACAGGCTTATATATACACAATGCTCCTGATAACACTTATCAGAGCATAGAGAATGAGGCTTTAATGAGGACAAACAGGAGATCAATGAACATTCAGCTGAATGTAAAATCTTGCATCCCGTCCCATGTGACATTTGCCTCTATAGATAATAATAATAAAAAAAATCTGCTTGTAATTTTTGAACAGAGTTTTTGGAGTTTGTATGGCATTAGCGGAATAGACTACCAAATAAATGCAAAATACTATTGACAGATGTATAATTTGGGAATAATTGAGGGGGAAAAAATTCAACAATCATTAGAAAAAAAAACAACTTTATAGTAAAATGCAGTAGTTATAATTTCCAAGCCGTATATTGTGATTGGAGCAAATGGATTTGAAATGATAAAAACTGCTTGTTAAAACATGGAATAGGAAAAAAAAATTATATATATATATATATATTTTTTTTTTTTAAGTTTTATGAATGTTTCAAAAGGTAATTGCTGAATCTTCAGGCAAGATGAATTAAACCTTAACCAGTCCATGCTGCACACAAGGCTTTTCTATCTTCTAATCCCCTCCAATGTGTATTCCCATAAAACTAATCTCACTTGTAAACAAGCTTTTCACTTCAGGTTAGGAAATACAAGATCAGAGATAAATCACAGCAAGGAGAAGTGACAAACATTTTGAAATAATCGCCCTTCTTCCTGCAAATTGGACTCAAGCTCTGGAAGCTGCCTATCTGTTCCAGGCAAGCTGATCCCTTCAAGAGGGAGGAGAGGAGAGGAAAAAATAAAATAAAAAGGCATCTGACACGACAGTCACGCTGGATTTCATTCTGTAATCTTACATTTTGAGCCCATCAGCACTGTAAAAGACTTCAAAGGCAACCACATAACTGAAGAGGGATGTTACAGGCTAAGAGCACAGAGACATGTACTGTATTTATAATAATAATAATAAAAAAGTGCAGTGGCAATGAACACTGACAACAGTTTCAAGAACAAATACTAAAATCAGAAGAGCAGCATAGGTTTTATTTATTTCATGAGTCAAGAGAGTCCACTAGGCCATCAGTAACCCATGATCTACCATCATGATAATAAGCGACATGTCTGATTTTAAGCAAAGAAGAGCTAAATAACTGTTGATGCAAAAGGTAATGGCTTTCAAGTTTACACTCTTAGGCCTCATACACACGGGCGTATCTAAAAAAATAAACAAAACGTTGGGTCCGACGTCAAGGAAAAAAAGTCGACGTTTTTGGGCGTTATGCGGCGTTTTTGAGCGTTAGTGAGCGTCGGCGTCAATAGGCGTTTTTTAAAAAAAATCATCCCTCTATTTTTCAACCTAAAAACGTCGGCGTCAAAAAACGCCGGTACAATATCAGGTGGCGTTTGTTGGCGTTTTGTGGCGTCGGCGTAAAAAAACCTCAAAACGTTACAGCCTCAGAACGCGATGGCCATGGGTTCTACTTTCTGCTCACCAACGCCTTGCCACCTACAGCTCAAAAACGCCGACGTTTTTATGGGGCCATTGAATAACATGGAGAGCTGCAAAAACCGCCAGAAAACGCCAGCGTCAAAAAACGTCCGTGTGTATGAGGCCTTATAGCCACTTAGAAACCAATTAACATATAAAAAAAAGGAAGCAAGATAAACAGGGTCTCTGATATGAATGGGGGCAACCATATTACTCATAACCTGACATATTTAGCTTTTCTAGTGATCTATTACATCAGAAAGTCTTAAACTACAGATTTTTAAGGTTGCAATTATTTTGCTGCAGTGCTATATTTGATAACTTTATGCTGTGGTATAACAACTCATTTATTTTGAATGGAATGACAATGCAAGTTTTAACAGTCTAAGTCCAGACTTAGAAATAGCCAGAGTGGGACTGAGTTCAGGGGGTAGTATTGGAGGGAGGAGTGATAG
Source organism: Glandirana rugosa (assembly GCA_018402905.1). Lineage (NCBI taxonomy): Eukaryota > Metazoa > Chordata > Amphibia > Anura > Ranidae > Glandirana > Glandirana rugosa. The sequence continues at coordinate 137,685 of BLSH010341846.1, read as the reverse complement.
GCCGAATAAAGAATTTAAATCCGAGGCGAGTAGTGTAACATATCCTATATGCAAAAGAGGATTACCCAACGGGAATAGTAGGTGTCCAGACAAAACTACGTGGCTTGTTCACTAATGCTAGGAGTCTGGCAGACAAGATGGGAGAACTAGAGTTACTACTGTACGAGGAGGAATTAGACTTTGTGGGAATTTTGGAGACTTGGTTCAACAGCTCTCATGATTGGCTGGCTACCATTAAGGGGTATTTCCAATATCGCAGGGACAGGGTGGGCAAAAAAGGGGGAGGGGTATGCCTGTATGTAAAAAATGACATAAGAATAAATGTGAAGGATGACATTAGTAGCGGATCCGGGGAGGAAGTTGAAGCCTTATGGGTAGAGCTACAAAGGGAGGATAGCAGGGGGAAAGTAATACTGGGAATATGCTATAGGCCCCCAAATCAAAGGGAGGAGGGGGAGGCAGACCTCCTATCGCAATTTGGAATAGCGGCTAGGATGGGAAGTGTTATTATAATGGGGGATATTAATTACCCAGATATTGACTGGGAGGAAGGTACTGCACATTCAGCTAAGTTTCGCCATTTCCTAAATGTCCTGCATGATAATTTCATGGGTCAAATAGTAAATGCACCAACAAGAGAAAAAGCATTATTAGACCTTCTGATCACTAACAACACAGACCTGATCACAGACGTGGAAGTAAGGGGCAATCTAGGAAATAGCGATCACAGGACAGTCAGTTTCAGTATAAATTACACAAATAAGAAACATAAGGGGAATACAAAGACGCTGAATTTTAAGAGAGCCAACTTCCATAAACTACGCTCCATGCTGGAAGATATTAGCTGGGATAAAATTCTAGGAACAATGAATGCGGAGGAAAAATGGGAGTGCTTCAAGAACATACTAAACAAAGGTATTAGCCAATGTATTCCAACGGGGAATAAATTTAAAAGGGCTAACCAAAGACCAGGATGGCTTAACGCCAACGTAAAGCCACACATAAAAGCAAAGGAGAAGGCCTTCAAAAAATACAAGACTGAGGGGACCATATCAGATTTTCATATCTATAAAACACACAATAAGGAATGCAAAGGAGCAATCAGAGCAGCTAAGATAGAACATGAAAGACACATAGCAGAGGAGAGTAAAAGGAATCCCAAGAAATTCTTTAAGTATATTAACAGTAAGAGAGGGAGGTCAGATCATGTTGGTCCCATAAAGAATGATGAAGGTAATCTGGTTGCAAAGGATGGAGAAATGGCAAAGGTGTTAAACTCATTTTTCTCCTCAGTATTCACAAAGGAAACCGGGGGCTCAATTCAGAACTACAATGCTGATCCTCACGGCATGTCACAGGAAACACCCTCATGGCTGACTGAGGATAAAATCAGAAATAGGCTTGAAAAACTGAACACTAATAAGTCACCGGGACCAGATGGCTTACACCCGAGGGTCCTTAAGGAACTTAGCCAAGTTATTTCCAGACCCTTGTACCTAATCTTTAAGAGCAGTTTTCTGACTGGTATGATACCAGCTGATTGGAAGAAAGCCAATGTAGTACCAATATATAAAAAAGGACCAATATATATCCCTGGGAATTACAGACCAGTTAGCTTAACATCAATAATTGGCAAGCTCGGTCCCTATATATAAC
>BLSH010341846.1:115854-129040 GCA_018402905.1 Glandirana rugosa | reverse complement strand
TGTGTCTCTGAGTTTAGGTGAAAGGTCTTGTTGTACTGAGCTTCTAACATTTCTCAATATAGTACGAGTATATCTAAGGTACGACCCGTTAAGGTAGTCAGACGTCCGCTAGAGGAGGAAGTAGCGTACTTGGCGGTATAACGGAGTCGAGCTGTAGTGTAAATGTAAATCATTTAGTTGGGGAATCACAAAAACGACGAATGTAAAACCCTAGCCCAAGAACTTACAAGACAATGTACTAAAGGTACATTGTATTTATACGTCGATATCATTACAAAAATATCAACCAATAATATTACGGTAGAACACCAAGAAAACCTATAATGTGGAAAGATAACATAAAAGATTCACAAGTGGAGGGTAAAAGGTGTAATATCCAAAAGAACCACAAGATGGCATTATAATAACCAACTATAAAAACATTACTATAGCTGCATATTTATGTTACATGGAAATCATGTAACAGAACATTCAAGAACCCGATCCCAAAATGTAAGCAGCAAAAACACTAAGGGGTTGATTTACTAAATGTAAATGTGATGTCGAGCTGAGGCAATATGGCGGTTCATGCGATGAAGGAGGAGATCGCCTGCAGACTGATGGAATTGCCCAGCATGGAATCTATATGAGCATGATATAACTCTTTACAATCTTCGAGTCATGTTGTTCTGGAAAGTGGATTTGAGTCTCTGTGTGGTGGCTGTAGAGCACTTTTCCAGAGTTGTGTGATACTTTTCTTTCACCATTACACCCAAACTTTCAAATGCTGGACATTTTATCCCTTTGAGACCTTTTCACCTTGATACTTTTTTTTTTTTTAATTATTTCTGTTATATTAATTTAATTTGAATTGCAGCAACATTTTGATGTTCCTATTATTGCTGTGATAAATATTTCTTGGCGTGCTGGCAGCTCTTGTATTAACCTCCCTGGCGGTATGATTATGTCAGATTTTTGCGTCTCAAAGCGGTACATTTTTTCGCATAGAAATTTGGCGTTTTATATTGTAGGCCTGCAATTCTTAGGAATAACTCACTTAAGACAAGAGTCTAGTAGACATCCCAGGTATGATAAAGTTTGAAATAACAAAATCATAAATTATAATATATATGAAAAAAATATATATAATAAATAACTATAAATTATCAAAAATAATAATAATATAATAATAATAAAATTTATTCAATAATGTAATCAAGTCAAAAACACTGAAATTTGCTCAGTTGCAGAATTGTTGCTGTCGTCACTTTCAGCGTCTCATGATAAATTTCATCACAAATCCGTAACATTCAATTCTGCAAGTGATTCTTATTTACTATCACTGTTGTCTAGCTGGTCAAAAACCGCTTTTGACGTAAACGGATGCTTTTTTATGCCATGGACATTCTCAAGTTTCCAGACAGAAAGAATGGCATATATAATATAAAAGTGCATGCAGGGCACTGGACAAAGCACTAGGGACAAAGGGGATGTGAAATGATTTGATACAGTAATGTAATCTTACAGATTACAGTGTACTATATGTTTGCTGTGTGTGTCACTTTTTGAATTTGCCACCAGGCTCCGCCCTCGTGCAACGCGATGCTCGCAGGGAACGGAGCCCGGCACACAGAAGGCATCGGGCCGAAGACACAGCCCGCGGACACAGTGGGGGGACATCGCTGGATCCAGGGGAAAAGGTAAGTAACATTGACCGGATCAAGCGATGCGATCCTGAGTGTGGCTCGGGGTTACTGCTATGCATAATGGAAATTCACCCCGAGCCACATTTGGGAAAACCGCCAGGGAAGTTAACTAATGGTTGTTGTTATCCCACTAGCGCATTGTATTGTTTATTCTTGATTTACTAAAACTTGAAAGTGCACAATCTGGTGCAGCTCTGCATAGAAGCCAATTAGCTTGCAGTTTTTTTTTTTGCCAAAGCTTAATTGAACAAGCTGAATTTAAAAGCTGATTGGCTAGCATGCATAGTTGCACCAATTTTGCACTCTTCACTTTTAGTAAATCAACCCCCAGTGTGTCACGTCCAGAACGTTCCCAAATGGTGGTCATCCAGAAAACTAGACGGTAATGTGGCTAAATTCTGCAGTTAGTATTACTTTATCACACAACACATCTACGTTCTAAATGAGTAGCCATGTGTAGCGAGCAGATCAGCCATATACATTTTTCCTAATGGGCTTATTCACACCTAGTGCGTTGAGCTGCGTTGATCTGAGTTTCCGCACTTATGGAACAGACATAACAAAACAAATGAATTAGTAGAATTAGCATACCTAAATGGGGAAAGTAAAAGAAGTTCATTGTTAAGAGTTTACATACACTTGGCAGATTACAGCAATACATGCCAAGTGTCCCTTTTGTTCTTTGTGTGCACATTGTCTGAGCCAGGTTAACCTCAGCATAGAGATTTCCAGATATTTCTGTCGTTGTGTGCAATAAAGCAGATCTAACAAAATAGAAAGAAAAAAAAAAAATCACTTTTCAAGTTTGTGTTTCCTTCTGAAATAACCTGCCCTACTTTAATTCTTCATTGTGAAAGACTCGGTTGGTTTCTTATTATAGAGAAATATGGGCATTACAGATATTTTTCTCCTCCTCACAGGTTGCTGGTGCAGGTCTTTAGAAACGTTTCATAAATCAGCTCTAAAACTGCACTTTGGAAATTTCTGCAGTATTTGTTTCATGGTTGTATGTCAGAAGAAAGCAAAAAAGCACAAACTATTGTATATACTGCCATATTTCTTCGTGCAAATTCCAAGGTTAGACTGTCTTGCTATGCCAAGGAAAGCGATTAAACATATCTTAAATTTTGCAAGAGTATGAAAAAAAAAAAAAAAACTGCAGACGCTGGAAGCACCAGCAAATACATTTATTTTATTGTCCTTACAATGCAAGAGAAGGGCATGCTAAAATTCTATCTGCAGGAATGAGTGCCACATGCACATATAACCAGTACCGTGAATATTCGTACAATTGGTACCTAGAGAAAAAGAGATGATAAACTGGTCTATGAGCGAACACATGAGGAAAAATATCTGACGCTGATAATGACGAAAATGTAAATGCATTTCTGAAACTGCCAGTGCCTGGTAGGGCTATATTAATTTTGTTTGATCGTTCCCCAGATGGCATTGCTAGGTTGCTAACTGCATCAGGGCTGTTGCTTTATATTTCTCAGAAATATCAGCTCTGCCAGTGATAGAGTCAGCTCTAAAAGAAGCAACACAAAAAACAACACAGGAGAAAAGAAAAGAGATTCACCCCGTCTCTGAGAAGGGGAAAAACAGGATTTTAATTTTTTTCTAACATAAAATCCATTTCTGGAAGTTCATTACACTCTCTTTGTCTTTGTGATCTGCTCTCAGTACTGCTTTTTCTTTACATTTTGTTGCTTGCCAGTGTCCAATTCTTCCCGAAGGCAGCAGTATAACCCAATTATCTCAGAAAAACTGAATTTGGGTCTATAACTCACAGTCATTGCCTGTAAACAATTTATGGTTGAATTGTTTATTATCAAAAAATAAAAGCAGCTGCTTGGCTTTGTACATCAGTAAGGTGAATCGTTCGCCACATAGCTATGACCATGTTAAAAGTAAATCTATTATAATAACATATGGTGCTACCGTTGCTGAGCTTCCTCTTAAATCACTAACTTCCTGGCTCTTACGTTAACCCACTGGTATGAATACTTTCTGATTTACTGACTATGAACAAGTATGTAGATCAAACAAAGTCAGAGAAAGGGGGACAAAGAAAGAGAAAGTCCCAGGGGCGGCCCAGTGCATGGTGGGCGCCCCTAACACCACCGCCGCGCCGCCCTCCCTATTCATGCGCCCGGCCCCTTTCTGGACGCCAATCGCATGAATTACAATTGCGGGGATAGGTGGGGGGTGTGTGTATTTTGAAGCACCCGATTAGAGCCAGAGACTCTAATAGGCTTCAAAATAGGGTGGGCTCAAGGCGTAGAGCATTGTGTCTGGAGCCCACCCAGGTGTGTTGCAACAGGGAATGAATATTCGCTGTTGCAACACTGATCCTCATCCCGACTAATCGGGAAGCGGGTCTGATACCCGTCACCCGACTGGCTGACAGTACAGGCAATCCTATTGGACGCCTTGCAAGGAGGAGAGAAACAGAGGAAACAGAGCCGCTGCCTGACCCGCCATTAAGATGAATTGCTGGGCAGACAGCGGGCAGGGGTGCTGGGTGACTGACTGCCGATAGCCGCGGGTGGGAGGACATTAGGGTCAACCTGAATCAGTCTGTTCTGCTGAACAGGTGGAGGGGGGGTTGGGGTGGCTGTGTGCGTCCGTGCCGCTGGCCGCGGGGGATGTCGTTGGATGACTCCGCTGGTGCGCGCACGCGGGGGGGGGGGGGTTGGTTGATTGCCGCGAGCCGCCACTGGTTAGTGCTCTTCTAAATGCCTACTCTGGCTCAGTAGCTTTAAGTACTGAGGCAGATTTGTTGCCATGGCTTACAGTAAACCCGTGGCCAAAAGTTTTGAGAATAACACAAATATTAATTTTCACAAAGACTGCTGCTTCGGTATTTTTATATTTTTTTTGTCAGAAGTTACTATGGAATACTATAGTATAATTGCAAGCACTTCATAAGTGTCAAAGGCTTCTATTCACAATTACATTAAAGGCCTGTACACACGATGCAAAATTTGTACGGTCATTTATGTACGATGAACGATCTGCTGATTTTCGGATCGTTAGTATGGTGCTTTCGACAGCTGATTCTGAGTTTTAGGACGACAAAAGCTGGATGTGCAGACTATAACATTTTTGTCGGATATGACTACAACGTCTGATTTTCATATAATTAGTATGGTTTTCATCCAAAAAAATTGTAAGTGCAAGACTACGCATGCTCAGGAATGAAGAACTACATACAAAGCTATTCAACACATTATATCACTTCTGGTGTTGAATTTGGTCATATGAGAATTTTCGTATCCTTCACAACCTCTTCATTTCCATATGAGGCTAGCAACCAACAAAAAACGGATCGTGTGTACAAGGCTTAAGTTTATGCAATGAGTCAATATTTACAATGTTGACCCTTCTTTTTCAAGACCTCTGCAATTCCCCCTGGCATGCCGTCAATCAACTTCTGGGCCACATCCTGACTGATGGCAGCCTATTCTTGCATAATCAATGCTTAGAATTTGTCAGAATGTGTGGGGGGTTTTTATGTTCACCCGCCTCTTGAGGATTGACCACAAGCTCTTAATGAGATTAAGGTCTGGGGAGTTTCCTAGCCATGGACCCAAGCCACTTAGTTATCACTTTTGTCTTATGGCAAGGTGCTCCATCATGCTGGAAAAGGCATTGTTCATCACCGAACTGTTCTTGGATGGTTGGGAGAAGTTGCTCTCGGAGGATGTTTTTGTAGCATTTTTTATTCATGGCTGTGTTCTAAGGCAAAACTGTGAGTATGCCCACTCCCTTGGCGGAGAAGCAACCTCGCACATGAATGATCTCAGGATGCTTTACAGTTGGCATGACATAATAGCGCTCACCTCTTCTTCTCTGGACAAGGTTTTTTCCGGATGCCCCAAACAATCGGAAAGGGGATTCACTAGAGAAAATGACTTCACACCAGTCCTCAGCAGTCCAATCCCTATACCTTTTGCAGAATATCAGTCTGCCCCTGATGTTTTTCCTGGAGAGAAGTGGCTTCTTGGCTGCATTTATTGATATCAGGCAATACGCCAAAAAAGTCTTCGCCCCACTGTGCATGCAGATGCACTCACGCCTGCCTGCTGCCATTCCTGAGCAAGCTCTGCACTGGTGGTGACCCAATTCTGCAGCTGAAGCAACTGCCAGCAGTGCTGGCACTTGCTGGACTTTCTGGGGCACCCTGAAGCCTTGTTCACAAATGCAGTGGAAATATTTTTATGGAATTAAGTTAATTTTCATGGCAAAGAGGGACTTTGCAATTAATTGCAATTTATCTCATCACTCTTCATAACATTCTGGAGTATAGTCAAATTGCCATAATAAAAACGGAGGTATCACTTTGTGAAAATTAATATTTGTGTCATTCTCAAAACTTTTGTCCGTGGCTGTGCATCAATGTTATTTACAATATTTCTTAGCAAAAGCCAAAAGCGTATGTAAAAACAAACTCTGGTTTTAGATAGAGTGATTAAGGGTAAAAACTCCTGTTAGGTTTTAATTTCTGTTATGTGTGCCCAACAGGGACTATTCCACACTGGTAACGATTGTCTAAGAAAAGATATTCTCTTTCACTTTAAAAAGATCTCCATGTGGATTCTATGAATAACGCACAGGAATGAAAACACTGAGTGCCTTGAGATTCAAGATGATGCACACATACCCCTTTTACTTAGAGAATAATGAACAGGTTTCAGTGGAACCTTTGAGGGGGGGAAAAAAAATTAGACTTTTTCCAGTTTTTATATAAAACATGTTATAGTAGGAAATTTACAGAAAGGTATTTTTTATGGGTTTAGGACCTTTAAAGGAGATTAAAGAAGTAACCAAAGTGGTTCTAGTTACAGGATGCTCACAGCTTAAACATTAACATACCATGTAACGTGTATAGCATACCATAGCATATGGTATCTTTAAAGTCAGCAGACTGAGGCTGCTCAGGCATAAACTCATCCCAAATGGGTTGGTTAAACTCTTGATTATCCCCAGCGGAATGCACAGAGCCTACCACAGCAATAGCAGAGGCAATGCAAGCTGTCATGGAGCTGTTGGAAGATTGTGAGCTGGAGGGGTTAGCGGAAACCAACAAACTGCAAGTACGGTAATGTGTAGAGATACCAAGAGACCTTGGTTACTTAAAAACCAGCTGCCAAATGCAGGGGAGATTATATGGCTGGAGGTAACTCAATCAATGTAAGCAGTAGCAAGGACAAACTGAGGTGAACCCATGACCCTTGTAAGGAGAACAGTGGCAGGAAGCAACTTTGTAGGCAGGTGCCTACAAGCTTGGTTTGTTTTTGTGTAATCAAGTTAGTCTGCCTAGGCCGAAAAGGGGCTAATTGGGTTTGGACTCCTTTGCCCTGCTTTTTGGGCCCTGCCCAGTGCATATTTAAACAGGGGGGCCGGGTCCCAGAAAAGCACCAGCACATGGGATGCTGAGAAAGGGCTGCTGCGCCATGTAGTCCCATGGAAAATGCTAACTTTGGAGGAATCTGACAGCTTTGGAGGACATTAGCTATGAAATACACCTATTAAGGTACACCTGGGGCAGTCTCAGCTTAGTCAGTTAGGGTTGGAACTGTATGACACTTGTATGAACATATGAAAATAAATTGCCAAACTCTGTGCCTCTGGATGATACCCTTAATTGATGTGGTACACCTACTAAGCAACTTCTATTATCCACATGGACAATAGTACGCAATAAGTTATTAATGATACCTGATGAATGTAATAACCAATGAAACGTGTTGGGTGAAGCCCAGTTCACAAAATCACCTCAGATGACGTACGTCCGGTTACCGCTAGGCGCGCAGCCATTTTTATGGTTTGTTTAGTATACCAAGATTTTATGGACTCACGTGTTTTCCGGATGCACTGGAACAGTGAAAAAAAAAAAAAAAAAAACGGTATTACACCATTTTGAGTCTTCCCTGTTTGTGGTGGTGTCGTCTGGGTGAAGTGGATCAGAGGAGGATGAGGAGGCAAGCAAAGGAGACAGCGCCAAAGCACTTAATAACCTTCTTATAGTTATACAGGGGCACATCAAACCTGGTGAGTGGTGCTCACTAAGGGCCCTTTCACACAGTTGTGTCCATGTGCGGCCTCCGTTTGTGCAGAGACGGATCCGTCAGAGCCCCCGCTCTCCCCTATGGGAAATCGGACAATGGATCCGTCTGTCCGTTGTCATCCGATCCAATCCGCAGATGGATGGAAAATAGGGTTTTCCTCAGTCACCCTTTACGGAAGCGGAGCGGATCGGAGTGTCAGCAGACATATCTCCGCTGACATCCGTTGCTCCATAGGGCTGCATGGAGGCCTCATTCAGGTCTGCCTGAAAAAACGGACAGGCGGACCTGAACGGAACATCCATGTGAAAGGGTCCTAAGGGTGGAAGGAGGAGGTGATCACAGACATTGGTGTGTTTGAAGGAATACAACCGAAAACATTGAGAGAGCACTGCAAGCACTTTATTTAGTGGATGAACTTATGGTGAATACTTTGGAGGACGGATATGAAAAATAATACTGGATGGACGAAATTGAGTTAGTCTATTGCACTTTGATTTTTTTTGTTTTTTTTTTTGTCATTGCACGAGAATCTCTACCACTTTATCTTATTGCACGATATTTCTAGCAACTTAGATCATTGCACATTATTGTACTTGATTGCACAATTTAAGGTATTGTTTGCCCTTTACAGCACAGCATCAGGTAACAATAATAACCTGCATAACCATGGTCACGAGAGAGTTCTCAGTAAAGTCATTCAAAATGTTCTAAGCCTGGTCTGGAGATAGGGGTGCATGGCAACATATGGAGTATTATAAGAACTGGGCCTGTAAAGCACATATGAGGCATGAAGCAAGGCCACTACAGAAGGTTAAGTCAGCAAGAGAGTTGGAGAACAGTTGCCATGGGTAACCATGAACTGGTCAGACGTGTATAGCAAATGGTTATAAAGCGTGGTATCTGGTGAAGGTGACAGGTCATCGGGTAGCAAGGGGCCAGTGAGCTGGCTCAATCATTGGTAGACGGCTCTCCATAGTAACCAGGACCTAACTTATGGTACGGAGACCCTGCATACCTGGCCCCATGGTACGAGAGAGTGAAGGAGAGAAGTAACCGCACGCATTAGGTCCGCGCTGGGTGCTTAGCGGGACCCCATTTTCTTACAGGGAGTGAAGTGGCAGACATACGCTGGACTGGAGGAGATGGCATTAGCTCAGCAGTGTCCATCCTAAATGCAACATACATGAAGGAAGATGTGTAGTAACATGGGACAGCATGTTTTACAGAGGAACTCTGTATATTTAACTACTGCACAGAATGTACGGCTCATCTCTAAGCTGGCATACCGTCATATTTGACTTTAGATGAAAGCAGCCACACCTGGTCTCGGGCATTGCTGAGAATATACTCGAGAGAGAGGTACCCTTGTGCACATGCAAGGTGAGTAACCCACAACTTACTTAGTGCAACTTACACTAACTTCAACCTGCGTATGCTTATTTCTGGGACAGATTTTTTGTGCAGTGTGCTGCCTGAATCAAGCAGACCATTAACATTTTGGGACAAATGGAGAGGCAAAACTAACAGTGTTCTTATATTCACAAACTGATGAGCTGCTCACTAGTTGCTTACTTTGCAGCGTTTAATACCAAAGTGAGAGGTATTGGGATGCCCTGGGTAAGCCAGTGTTTCTCATCTGTCAATTTTATATATGTATGAAAAACTTTTGGCAGCAATTGATAAGCTGAGTCCTTTCTACATACTGTATGTCCCAAAGTTTCTGTCCAAAACTAATCGGGATCCATTCATACCTATGTGTTATGAGCGAAAACTAGCACACAAGACAACGCAACATGCACACAAAAGTGTATTCATTACTTTTAAATGGCACACATTAAAGCAGAACTCTGATGTGCCTGAATTGTAGCACACTTCAACCCACAATAATGCACTACAATGCATTATGGTACACTTAATCAGAAAAAAGGGTCAATGTTTGTTTTTAGGTCCATTATGGAGTGTTGGTAGTCCAATTGACTGGATAGATGTGAATGAACACTAAAGGCTCGTACGCACTAAGAAAATCAGGCGAACATTTTCATCCAAAGAATTGTAGTATAGTATGTACACAACTTTCAACAGCCGATTCCTAGATTTCGTACAAAAATTCTTGTTTTTTCTCGAATGGGAACAGAAGGAACGATTTCTGTTTAATGTGTACTGTTTTCGTACATCACAAATCAGAAAAAAAAGACTGTGCATGATCAGAAACAAAAAAAAAAAAAAGCCTTTGTCGTATGAGAATTTTCGTACAAATTTTCTTTCATTGGTTCCGATTTGCTGTGAAACAATGAGAATTATAGGATGACCGCGCACCTGATTTTCTTATAGTGTGTACCCCACTTAACTGTAAGACCTTATATCCTTGTAAGTGCCAAGTGGCTTTATTTTTTTTTTTAAGGTTCCTTTTCTTGGCTCACAGCATTGAGAATTTGTGAATTTATTTGTTTAATGCACAATTGGCAAAATTCCATTTCAATGTGCACCTCTTTTGATTGATGGTGATAAGCTGCTAGACGTTTCTTTTCTATGCAGGGTTAAGGGAAAAGTACAGTGTAAGTTCAGTTTGCTCATATTCTAAGTTATTATTGCAATGTTTACCACAAGAGAAGCCACTACTGAGTGGGGAATGCCATTATTGACCTTTTTGTAAAACAAAAAAAGTTGCTTCTGTGCTATCTTTGGCTTTAGTAGTTTCTAAATCACTGACCGGGTGAAAAGCATATCGATCAGGAAAATCCAAGGGATTTTATTACTGCCGACTTGCACCATGTCAGTGACTTGTATAGTATTGAAGTTACTGGTTCAGCATGAGTACCATGGAACTCCTTTTTTCAATGTGAACAGCTGCAGACATCATCCTTCTTCTATACAAGCTTTCTTTAAAGTAATGTTCCATGCAATGTTGACATTTTTAAGCATCTTTTCTTTTGCTACCTTATAGCAATCTGTAGATCGGTCATTAGAGGCAGGGTTAGATTAGCTTCTACAGTTAGGGCTCATTCACATCACAGCAGTTATCTGTGGTGCATTTAATACAAGCATGGCAATGAATATTACATCAGGGAGTTACATCAAAGGATAGGGTACCTAATGCACAACAGATGATCAAAATTCAGACCTGCAGCATCTTTGCTATCGTCATAGTACATTACCTCACGTTCCAGTATGCGGCCATTCAGGTGTACTGGGGGGCCACAGTGCACCAATCCACATAAAGCGTGTTACCGCAGAGCGATGGTGTGAAGGACATTTATTCTACCTAAATATTGACTAATAAGACATTATTGATTAACTGTTTAATGTATTTGACAACGTTGCCAATCCTTTTAATTATGTGGGTTGGTGTAAATTGCACGATACGGTAATCTTTTTTTAATTGTTGGATTATTAAAGTTATTAATAAAGATTTTGATACATAGTCATACCGCCTGGCCCTTAATCAGTACTTTATATTTTAGGGACTTTATTCCCAGGTATATTCTTTGGCTTATTTTTAGGTGCTAGGTCCACACCCTCTATTCTTGGTGAATCGGTGGACTATAAAATTTCTTTGTTTCCTCACTTTGGGTTTTATAGGACATATTTTGCTTAGTTAATGAGTCATCATCCCCACACAGAGTGCAATTTTATCAGCAAATATGGCTGTCCTTATATATAGAGATCTTTTAAAGCTATACAAACAAACATGTTTTTTTTTAAGAAAAAAAAACAAAAAAAAAACAATAAGAGTATTTACAGTTAATCTTTTTTACATGTATATTTAAAAATAATAGAACAGATTAATATATATATATATATATATATATATATATATATACATACATACATACACACACACACACACACACACAGTGCACCCCTCATGTTTTTGTAAATATTTTATTCTATCTTTTCATGTGACAACACTGAAGAAATTACACTTTACTACAAGGTAAAGTAGTGAGTATACAGCTTGTATAACAGTGTAAATTTGCTGTCCCCTCAAAATAACTCAACACACAACCATTAATGTGTAAACCGCTGGCAACAAAAGTGAGTACACCCCTAAGTGAAAATGTCCAAATTCCCAAAGTGTCTATATTTTGTGTGGCCACCATTATTTTCCAGACTGTCTTGGGCATGGAGTTCACCAGAGCTTCACAGGTTGCCACTGGAGTCCTCTTCCACTCCTCCATGACAAAATCATGGAGCTGGTGGATGTTAGAGACCTTGCACTCCTCCAACATCCGTTTGAGGATGCCCCACAGATGCTCAATAGGGTTTAGGTCTGGAGAAATGCTTGGCCAGTCCATCACCTTTACCATCAGCTTCTTTAGCAAGGCAGTGGTGATCTTGGAGGTGTGTTTGGGGTCGTTATGTTGGAATACTGCCCTGCGATCCAGTCTCCAAAGGGAAAGGATCATGCACTGCTTCAGTATGTCACAGTACATGTTGGCATCCATGGTTCCCCTCAATGAACTGTAGTTCGCTAGTGCTGGTTCCAGTAATCCATGTCCTTAGTCTGCTTGTCTTCAGCAAACTGCAGGCTTTCTTGTGCGATGGAAGATAGCCATGCAGACCAATTTGATGCAGAATGGTCTGAGCTTTGACAGGCTGAATCCCCACCCCTTCAACCTCTGTAGCAATGCTGGCAGCACTCATACGTCTATTTCCCAAAGACAACCTCTGGATATGACGTTGAGCATGTACACTCAGCTTCTTTGGTCAACCATGGTGAGGCCTGTTCTGAGTGGAACCTGTCCTGCTAAACCCCTGTATGATCTTGGCCACCGTGTGGCAGCTCAGTTTCAGGGTCTTGGCAATCTTCTTATAGCCTAGGCCATCTTTAGTGGAACAACAGTTCTGTTTTTCATATCCTCAGAGTTCTTTGTCATGAGGTACCATGTTGAACTTCCAGGGACCAGTATGAGAGAGTGAGAACACCAAATTTAGCACACCTGCTCCCCATTCACTCCTGAGACCTTGTAACACTAACGAGTCACATGACACCAAAGAGGGAAAACGGCTAATTGGGCCCAATTTGGACATTTTTACTTAGGGGTGTACTCACTTTTGTTGCCAGCGGTTTAGACATTAATGGCTGTGTGTTGAGTTATTTTGAGGGGACAGCAAATTTACACTGTTATACAAGCTGTACACTCACGACTTTACATTGTAGCAAAGTGTTATTTCTTCAGTGTTGTCACATGAAAAGAGTAAAATATTTACAAAAATGTGAGGGGTGTGCTCACTTTTGTGAGATACTGTGTATACACACACACACACACACCCCTGTTAAAATGTCAGATTTCTGTGATGTAAAAAAATGAGACAAAGATAAATTATTTCAGAACTTTTTCCACCTTTAATGTGACCTATAAACCGTACAACTCAATTGAAAAGCAAACTGAAATCTTTTTTTTTTTTCCTTTTTCAAGACTTTAT
>BLSH010341846.1:82941-107349 GCA_018402905.1 Glandirana rugosa | reverse complement strand
AAAAAACAAAACACAACAATAGTTTTACTTTCTGCTATAAAACAAATCTGACACTAAGTGACACTTTTTGGGAACCAGTGACACCAATACAGTGATCAGTGCTAAAAAAAATGCACTGACACTATATAAATGACACTGGCAGGGAAGGGGTTAACATCAGGACAATCAAAGGGTTAAGTGTGTTCCCTGGGAGTGTTTTCTAATTGAGTAGGGGATGTACTGACAGGAACAACACAAATATCCCTTTTCCTGCTTACAAGGAACAGAAGATCTTTGTGTACTTTCCTGTCAGAACGGGGATCTGCCTTGTTTACATAGGCAGATCCCCATTTTGCCTTTCTGTAGAGCGATCACAGGTGGCTGCTGATCATCTACCCCTCCGTGCGCGTGCCCACAGTATCTATTATCAGTATCACAAAATTATGTACAGGTACGTTGTTTCCCGCAATAGAGCTGCCTTGCTGCAGTATATGGGAGGTCTGTAATTAGTTAAGGTATACAACCTTTTGCCTTTTGAATCACTTTAAGATTTGAAAATGAAAGATAGAAGTTAATTAGTTGTCACTCACAGGTGTTCCAGATTCTGGCTGCTCCAATCTTAGTAAATCCTCCTCAATAACTTTGGCTGTGGTAAAGCTCAACAGTTAAAAAGTCACTGCCCTGGCAGTAAGTATCCTGTGAGCCACTGAAATCAATGTTCTGCTTTATTACAGTGCTGTAAAATGTTGAGTCTTTTCACACTTGTACAGTTTCTTGCAGCTTAAAGTGGTTGTAAACCTCAGTCATGAAATCGGAACAAAGCACATATCTCATGTTTACTTGTCTCTCTCAAAGGATCTAAAGCAGTGGTCCCCAAACTGTGGCCCTGGGGCCGGATGTGGCCCTTTGTTTGCCTTTACCTAGCCCTTCAGACATTATTCCTGCCACTGACACCGACAATGGGGCATTATTCCTTCCACTGACACCAACCATGGGGCACAATTCCTGTCTATTCAGAACACAAGTCTTCTGTTGTGTGGAGGGGGGTGTGTTCCTTTCCTCCAATAAGCGCTCACACAGTGTCTCAGACCTCTAACTGCAGCCCTCCACCCCCTTCTCTGTGATAGTGAAAAATGCAGGATTCCATCTAAAAGCAGCACTTTTGAAGGGGTGTACAAAGAATACGACTGCAGATAAACAAGTAAAACATATGTAGGAGGATTTGATTAATCTCCGTTTATCATCTGAGGCTGTTGACTTCACTGGGCATATGAGAGCATTTACAACCATGTTAAGGCATGCTTTTGCAACAGGTACAGGAGATTGGTAAATTAAACTGAACTCAGTGAGCTGCATTTGTCCCACTGGTAAGCTTACACTATGTCTTGGACCCTTCATAGAGAATTTTAATCCTGTTTTTGGGTAGTTCTTTTTTTCTTTTCCCAGGCCAGCATTAACTTGTCTTCCTGTGTGCCTAAAGCGGGTCTTGCAGTAAAATGTCCCCTTCCTCTGTTAAAATCCACATATATTTAAAAGGTCAAAAGTGCACCTGTAAAGTAAACAAAAAAAAAATAGCAAATACCTATCTATGCTATCATGGTTTTTAAATGTTTTTATGGGTTAGGGTTTGTGATCTTGAGGTTTTCCTTCTGTACCAGTTGAGCATCCCTGTTTTTATATCAAGGATGTTAAGTAGCAAGACTGTTGAGAAGCCAAGCACAATACGACAATGGTGTTCAGAAAATAAGTTACTTTGGTGACCTTTGAGCTTATCGCACCTAAATCTCCCATAGACTAATTTGCCATCACTGGCTTGTTTATAAATGTACAGTAGATTTAGATTAGTGTAGGCCTTAATGCCCAACTCCATCCAGAATCACTTCAATGGGGAACAGACAGCCACTAAAACCCAGCAGGGCTCATCAAGAAAAACCCCACCTAACAGTGACTGTGCCTGTAGACAGAGGTTGATTACCTTAAAAAAATATTAACTGTGATTTTGGATTGATCTTTTAAGGTTCAACACTGCCTTATTCACAAAACAGTGTGATATCTGAATGACTTCGAAAACTTCAAAGGATTGAGAACAGTTGCTTAAAGAATCTTTGGGGAAGCGCAATAGGTAAGGTGTGACAGTAAGAGTAGTTTGGGTAGGATCCTCATCTTAAGGATTGCCGCTCTCCCAAACCACAAGAACGGTTTAAGTGTCCAACGCTTCAAGTCTGGTTGCATGTTGTCTAGCAATGGTTTAAAATTTGCTTGATAAATGTCCGCAGTTTTACAGGCGAGTCAGATTTTTAGGTATTTAAGGGCAAAAGTTTCCCATTTAAAGGATCAAGTGGAACGAGCCATGGCTAATGAATTCAGAGGGAGGGTGAGATTGAGGGCTTCAAATTGGAATAATCCATTTTCATGTTGGATACATATCCATAATATTAAAAGTCTATAAGAAGGTTTGGGATGGATGTATAAAAAAAAAAAAAAAGGGAGGTTGTCTGCATAATCAGCGAGTTTGTAAATTTTGTGGCATATAGGGAATCCCCCTATAGCAGAGTTGTTATTACTCATTCAAATGAAAGGTTATAGCGTTAGGATAAATAAGAGAGACGAAAGGGGACAGCCTTGCCTTGTGCTGCTGCTTATATACACCATATTAGAAAGGGTGCCATTAAACTTAAGTTGTGCCTGTGGCTTTTGGCACAAGGTTGATATCCATGACAGCAGATGCGTTTCAATGCCAACATGTTTACAGGTTGCAAACAGATAGTGCCAGGCTACATGGTCGAAGGCCTCCCCCACATCTATAGACAGGAGAAGGCCTTCAATTCTTTCCACGCGAGAACAGTGAATGAAATTAAGGGCCTTTGTTATGTTATCTTGGGCTTCATGACCCGGCATAAATCTCACTTGGTCCAGGCCAACATATTTTTGTATATGGTCTCGCAATCGGTGTGGGCACAATTTTTGCTAGTAATTTTACATCTATATCTACCTATACAGATGTGCTCGCTCTGAGTGTGGCCTGGCCATTGCTGACTACCCTCCAGCTCCCAGAGTCTCCACGCTCTGTGGCTGCCCAGGCCGCTCGGTTCTCCCAAGGCTTCTGGTGATTACACCGGGACTACAGTCCACACCTTCTATTGGTTGTGTCCCCAGCACATCTGTATGCCTCTTCAGTTGTCCTCCATTCCACCTATACTATCTGTTGGAGCACCGCACACAGCACCTGACACACTGCTTGCAAGAATTTTAAAAGTAAGTGCATATTGATAATAAACATGGTGTTTTTATCTACATTTGACCTGGTGCCCTTCTCTTCTCTCTTTAATTTACAAAGTCCGCCGGAAAGACGGGCTCCCGTGCATGCTCCAGCCACTCACAGCGCCGGAGCCACGTACCCAGAAGGATCCACGGAGGGAACATGGCAGCTCCCACCTCGCGGACCTGCGGGAGCTTCGTTTTAAGGTAAGTATTCCATAAAGAGCTAGTATGCGCATACTAGCTCATTATGTCTTTGCCTTGCAGGTTTTTTCTTCTTTTTAGGGGAGACAACCTATTCTGACTCCTAACTGTTGTAATGGCGACTTATCCCTTGTTGAGACCTCTATGCCTGGCCTGTATAAGCAGAAATGATCACCGCAGACAGTTCTCATCAGATAGTGACTCACCAATTACCGATTTCTTCCATGAGCGTTTATTCATTGGAATAGCAGGTACGGCATACAACAAATGTGACAGATGGTCGAAAGATGGTAACTGCAGGTCAAAACATAGTAATGTGTCCTAGGATGCGAGTAGATTGAGTGAGGCCTTCTAGCATGTGGCCATATTCTTTACCTCATGAGAGAGAGGACACAGGAAGAGGAAGTAGAATAGCAGAGTGCACCAGGAACAGGAAGTTACAAAGTAGAGTGAACTAGGAAGAGGAAGTTAGCTCAAAGAGGATGGGAGGTACACACTTAGAAAATACAATAGAAAGGTGTAATATCCAAAAGAACCACAAGATGGCATTGTAATAACCAACTATAAAAACATTACTATAGCTGCATATTTATGTTACATGGAAATCATGTAACAGAACACAACCGCTTTAAGGCTATATGGGCCAAAGTGAAGAGATAGGTTGAGGCTGCTTTAGCGCTTGTAATAAGGGTGTCTTCAGTAAATCTATGAATGCCTTAGAGTAATGTGTGGTAAATACACCTGGTCCCGGGCTATTACTCTCTTTTACACTTTTGATCCCTAATAAAAATTTCTGTGTTTGTCATTTTCTCAGCGAGTGCCAGCAAGTTAGCTTTTAGCTATGTTATGGCTGATGAGAAGGTGTTTTTGATATCAGCCACAAATACCAACATGTCTGAGTAAGAAAGAGGGTGGTCAAGATCTCTCACCATGTCTTCTGTGGTGGACTGTAACTCCTCACTCTACTCTTCCTCATAACTTAATTGCTGTCATCTTGGCTGTAGCTTCACCTCGGCCTGATTGTGGTTAAGCTGTACTGTTTATCTTTCTACCTTGTAACTTGATAAAACCTAATAAACTATATTTGAAAAAAAAAAAAAAAGATGCCCTGAATGCTGCGGGCACAGAAGAAGAGCGTCTCGATCTAGTCTCAGAGGGGTAGTGGTTGAGCTTGCCCATTTCCAAGTTACAAGAGGCCAGTGTTCATGCTAAGAAGCTGTGGGTCTGATGGAGCTCTCGCACAGGGCTTCCATTTGCGCTGAATGCCTAGCCACGCCCCCCCCCATCTTCATTATTATTATTCCACAAACTATGATAAACTGACAATTGGAAAAAATATGTTTAAATAACTGGATACTGGACTTTTTAACAAATAAGCACCCAGTCTGTTAGAAATCACAATATTTCATCCTCTTCCATGATTCTCAATATTGGTATCCCCCTAGAGACCTGTCTTGAGCCCCTTACGGTACACTCTACTGACCTATGATTGCTCACCTAAATATCTGTGCAATCATATTGTAAAATTTGCAGATGATTCAGCAATAGGGGGACTCAGCACTCATTCTAATGTATTTTTGCTCAGACAGGAAGTGAGAATCTAAATGTCTAGGTGCAAGGTTAACAATCTCTCTGATGATGACTGGCACTACTCCCAATCTTCTTTACATCAGACGTGAAGCTGTTGAGATGGTTGCTTTAACTATTTGGCAGCGCACATCTCTGATAACCTCTGTAGCACCAATACAAATTTGATGCCTCATCAACTCATTTTGAAAGTGTGGGGAGAGCATCCCTACTTATTACCGTTTGGTACAGTAATTGCTTTGCTGCGCATAAACAGGCACTGTAGCAGGTGGTAAAACCGCTCTGAGAATTCTTGGTGCCAAAACAACCACTGTTAATAATATTTACAACAGTAGGTGTAGGAAGATGGTCGCACCAGCGGCGGCGCGCTCCCGCTGCACTCTGCGTGAGTGTGCCCGCGGGTCGGGCAGACTCGGTGTCCGCCAGCGATCCGCGATCGCCTGTTACAAAGGCAGAACGGAGATCTGCCAGTGTAAACACGGCGGATCTCTGTTCTGTGAGGGGACACATGACAGATCTACTATTCCCAGTAATCGAGAACAGTTAGATCTGTCATGCCCCTGCCAGCCCAGCCCCCACACAGTTAGAACACAGCGAGGGAACACAGTTAACCCCTTGATCGCTCCCTACAGTTTAACCTCTTCCCTGCCAATGACATTTATACAGTAATCAGTGGCTATTTATAGCTCTGATCGCTGTATAAATGGTGTTGGTCACAAAAAAGTGTCAAAAATGTCCGATCTGTCCACGGCAATGTCGCAGTCCCGACAAAAATCACAGATCGTGCCATTACTAGTAAAAAAAAAAAAAAAATAATAATGCCAAAAATCTATTTCCAAACTTTGTAGACACGATAACTTTTGCGCAACCCAATCAATATACGCCTATTGCATTTTTTTTATATGTAGAAGAATACATATCAGCCTAAACTGAGGAAGAATTTAGTTTTTTTTAATTTTTTTTTTTGGATATTTTAGCAAAAATTAAAAAACCTTGTTTTTTCTTCGAAATTGACACTTTTTTTTTTGTTTATAGCGCAAAAAATAAAGAGGTGATCAAATACCACCAAAAGAAAGCTCTATTTGTGGGAAAAAAAGGATGTAATTTTTTTTGGGTAAAACGTCGCACA
Source organism: Glandirana rugosa (assembly GCA_018402905.1). Taxonomy (NCBI): domain Eukaryota; kingdom Metazoa; phylum Chordata; class Amphibia; order Anura; family Ranidae; genus Glandirana; species Glandirana rugosa. The sequence goes on along the minus strand of BLSH010341846.1, from coordinate 101,192 downwards.
ACCACGCAATTGTCAGCTAAAGCGACACAGTGCCCAATTGCAAAAAGTGCTCTGGTCAGGAAGGGGGTAAATCCTTTCGCGGCTGAAGTGGTTAATGTGATATTAAAGTTTTTGTTTTTTTTTAAACATGTTATACTTTCCTTGCTCTTTGCAGTGGTTTTGCACAAAGCAGCCCCAATCCTCCTCTTCTTGGGTCCCCTGATGGGGCTCCTGGCTCCTCTCTCCTGCCAAGTGCCCCCAGAGCAACCTGCTATGGGGGCTCCTGAGCCACTGCGGGGCCAAGCCACCGCTCTGTGTGCAGAGCCATGGCTTGGCCCCGCCCCCTCTATTCTCACTGGCCAATGACTCCTGCTGTTGTCTCAGCCAATGAGGAGGGAGGCCCCTAGGAGAGCCGAGGATCTTGTGAACATCCCTGGATCACGCTGGGGCTGAATTAAATATTAGGGGGGCTGGAGGAGGCTGCTGCACAGAGAAGGGTTTTTTTTTTTTTTTACCTTTATGCATAGAATGCATGAAGGTAAAGAACCTTGAGCCTTTAGAACCACTTTAAATACTGTTATACTTCCTTTTAGGTTGAAGGATATGCAACAATCAGAGCTAGAACCACCTGACTGAGGAACAGCTTTTTTTCCTGATGCTGTGAAATTGACCAATTCTGCATCAGCCTGCTACATATTAGTACTTATTTTCTGGACATTGTTGCAAATTGAGATTGACAGTACTGTACTTTATGCTTGTTAAAAATTGCAATATTATTTTATGTATTTATATTTCCATACCGATTTTGCTTTATTTGTCTTGGTTTTTATTGTATTATTGTTCACCACAACCTGAGTAACTTATTTTGCTTCTTTCATGTATAACCTATAAAATGACAACAAAAATATCCCTATGTGGATGTGCCTGCAGGCCTAACTGCTTAAAAAAAAGAAAAACCTTTTTGGAACTATCATTTGAGGCTCAACTCCACCTTAGGTCCCATGAACACTGGATGTTTAGCCCAATGCATAGAGCTCCGGTGTTTAGTTACAGGTGATGGACACAGGTGTCCTGGCCAGCCCCGCTGCCGGCAGCCTGTCAAACTCTATGAGAGTCTGACAGCTGTTGCAGCTGGATGTGCACCTAGTGTTACGAATGTTTAGGACAATATGTGCCCAGGGGTCTAGAGCACAGACTTCAAGCTAAAACACCCAGGGTGCATTGGTTCTAATAAGAATGTGCCTAAGCTGGAGTTGGCTATCCTAAATATAACTTATTCTGTGTTTCTTAAAGAGGACGACCATCCAGTCTAGGCAACATGTACTTTTTTTTTTTAGAGATTGAAATGAGAACATGACTCACATCTGGGTAACTGATCAAATCAAATCACATTTGACAATGCACTGTTCTACTAGCAAGTAGTAAAGTAGGTAATAACGAATTGTGTAAACAGGTCTTGTAATATCTAGAGGAAAAGAAAGTCCTTCAAGTCGAGGCTCACCAGTATTTTTTTCCTCTTGTAATAACTAGTAAGTACTTGAATTACTAATAAAAAAACTGTCTGTATAGCATTTTTTTTACAGTATTACATTTCTGATTAGACAAAATACACATACTTTGTCCTATTGTTCAAGGTGCCCTGTAACGCTAGCAGCAACATCAGAAAGGCCCCCTCCTAGCTGGCACCACAGGTACCAGGGAGATGGCTGCTTTGCTGGCGAGAGCCTGTTTCCAGTACCCAGCATTCGCCCAAGGCTAGTACAGACACGAGACAAGCAGAGGGAGGTGAGGCTGATACACTGTACTATGATCCATCTGGAACTAAATATTGTTTAAAAAAAGCATTACATTTCCTTTACTGCACAGAGGGAAAGGCAGTTCTTTAAGCCGTGGTTTCCCAGAAACATGGCTCTTTTCTTGAGTGCTGAAGGATGACTTCCCGAGAGTCCAGGGGCTTTTATCAAAATCATCTTTTTGCAGGATCAATTTATATCAATTATTGGTCCTTTGTTTGTAGTGTTATTGTTTGTAACACAGTGCAAATTAAAATATCAATTATAATTATGTAAAATGTTCATAAATGTAAGTATTAATTGAAAGATGTATTTTGCCTAAGTGCATCCTTTTATCTTTGTCACTGCTTTTAAGGGGGGAATGGTGGTGAGGAGAGAGGTAGATTAATGGGTGGTGCGGGAGACCATAGTTTGTAGAAGAAGGTTAAAAATTAAGCAGGTTCAGTTTTCATGCTGCATAGGTAATGGTGAATGGGATGGATAGAGGATCATATTTAAAATGTACCCAAAATATATTCAAACACAACCTTCTTTTGCAGTAATGTAGGAACGTGTTTATATATTCAGGGTCTAAAGCAAGCCATTGATTATGCAACTTTCTTTCTTTCAAACACAGCTTGAGTAAAAGAAAATAGCTTGATTCCACCAAAACACAGTCCGTATTGATAGGGGAATTCCCTCCCGCCGTGTAATTGTATCCTGACAGCGGGAGGCTTCCCTGCTGCCAGAATGCAATGTGCACTGCTGGCGGCTATAGTCGCTAGCAGTGATCATACAAGAAAAACCCGACAGCATGATTGTACTGAATTTGATTGATAAATAACCTTCAGTACCCTGTGAAGCCACACAACTAAGGACAGCTATAACTAGATAGATAAGAGACACATTAATTAAATATGTCCACAGATTTCAGCACGATATCTGAACCAATTTCCTAAGCACAGAACAAAAAAAAAAAAAAAATGAACATAGCGTAGGACAGGGATAAGCAATTAGCGGACCTCCAGCTGTTGCAAAACTACAAGTCCCATCATGCCTCTGCCTCTGGGTGTCATGCTTGTGGCTATCAGAGTCTTGCTATGACTCATGGGATTTGTAGTTCAGCAACATCTGGAGGTCCGCTAATTGCATATCCCTGGCGTAGGAATTTGCTTATTGATTTACTGAGCAGTAGAAATGCAGAAAAAAAGGCCACACATGATCTATGCAGTGAAAAAAAAAACACATTTTACAAAATGTTTGAAGGTAAAATACTAGCATTAGTTGCACTCTCTTTGCATAGCTCATGCATAGCTACAAGTCTTTCAAGGACGGATGAGATCAGGCATGTTCGGATACTAGTCCGAACCCACTCGAGCCATCCCACTTTGGATCGTGTATACGTAACGGCTTTGGAGAATGCCAAAGATAAAAGATTGTCAGTCCACAGTGACAGCTTCCAGACGGGATAAGCTCAGGTGGGTTTAGATTAGTATCTAAACATCCCTACTTGCTACACTAAAGGTACAAATGCAGCTTAAACGAGAAGTTCACCTTTGGAAACATATTACATGTTCCACCCATTTTTAGGGTGGAACATGTAACATGTTCCCAATGCTGCAGCCGCTGCCCGATTCCCCCCTTCCTGTGACAGCAGTACGAGGAGAAGTTCCCCATACTAGCTTTCAGTTTTTGAAATCAGCTCCACCTACACAGCCACATCAATCATTCACAGAGTTCTGTAAATGAATGGACTACAAGTACCAACATCCTTTGTGGATGACAGCTTGTAGTTCTCAATGGACTACAACGGCATCCATTGATTCTTCCGGTCAATGTATCTGTGTGCCTCTATGGAATGTACACAGATACACTGACGGGTCTGCAGGAGACCTGCATGGCACCAATGATCTGCTGATCGCTGGTGCAATACTTCAAAGGCTGCAAAAAATGTGCGTCTATATATATATATATATATATATATATATTTATTTATTTATTTATTTTTTAAGTGAACTTATCCTAGTTTAAAAGTATAGAGAAACTACTTGCAAGTGTAAACAGGCATCTGAAGAACAGAATGAATACACTGGTTTCCTTTCTTTAAACTAATACTTAAAGTAGAAGCCTGCCCTAAAGCTAAAATCCCTGCATCTACAGACATCAATGATCTAACACTAACCTATCTGGAAAGGAAAAAATCAGTATACATACCTTTTTTGAAGCCGATCCGACCCGGTCAAATGCTGAGCAGTCAGCCGCGACTTCGCTGTGGAGGCGGGTGCAGAAGACACATCAGACAACGGAAGCCACATAGTAACTCTATGGGTGACGTCACTCCCCATTCATTTCACAGCCGTTGTCGGCTGTGTCCTCTGCAGAGGCTGTGTCCTCTGCAGAGCTTCCGCTGCTGGATATCGGGTTGGATCAGCTTTAAAATAGGTATGTATACTGATTTCTTCTTTACAGGGCTAGATAGGTTAGTTTTAGATCATGGATGTCTGTAGATGCAGTGGACTTAAACTTTAAGGGACAAAAAAATACAAGGATCTCAAGGCCTTTTAAGAACCAAATATATTTTGAATGAATGGGGAAATTCATCTTTTACAAATCTTATTTCCTATCTAGCAGCCCTAAATGTAATACTCCCAGCTGACAGTTTTATGTTCCCTTTTGCCTAAAATGAAACTAATAAAGAAAGCAGGTTGGACAGCAAAGCTATAGCAACATCGTTTTTTTTTTTACATACACAAACTGCATATATACAGGTTGTATATACTGTAGCAAATACTAACGACTAGGGATAGAAAAATTGGAGATGCTACTGCCAAACTGATGTAATGTTTATCCTTTCTTTCTTTTCTGCTTAGATACTGACCTGAAACAAGCATGTGGATATCTACTGTCAGGATTCTGCCTGATAAGCACATACTTGTTTGGGTCAGTAACAGACAAAGAACTAAAGGTCATTTTTTTCCCCAAACATTACAAAGCATATTTTTATTACACCTAAATAATTTTAAAGAGGACATTGTTGTCTAAAAGACACTGTTGACAAGATACATGCATCCTAGGATCTTAAGTACCTGACAATTCAAGGTGTGTCAGATAATTGTGTTTCCCCGCTGCATGCTGTGATCCCAACCCGCTAGCTGCTATATTACTAGAGATTCCTGCAGCTCAAAAGGGATATTGTGATTACTAGCACCCGGGGGAAGAAGCCTCAGCGCACAACAGTTAGGCCCCTTTCACACATACGAACCGTTTGTCCGTTTTTCATCCATCCGTTGACGGATGAAAAACGGACATCAATGCAACTCTATGGAAAAACGGATGACAACGGATGATCATTCATTTACAACCGTTTTCATCCGCTTCCGTCAACATCCATCCTCATACACACGGGATGACGATTGTATACAACAGGTCATACTAACGACTGTTGTATGCGATATCGATCTTGCGTATGTGCGATTAGAACAGTCGAACATACGACGGTCGCACAAGGGAGTTGTATGAGCAAACTAGAAAACTTGGTCGTACCAACAAGCGCTCATACGACCGTTATATCGTGTGTACAGAGCAGTTGGTACAACAAGTTGTATTGTGCAAAACACGCATACTCAGAAGTCAGGAACGGGCGGATGCTAATTACATGCACCTTAACGTTCTTTTTGTGCTCGTACGATCGTGTAGTGCAGTCAGTATGCAAGTTACATTATGCAACATACGATTCGCGACGTTCGTACGTAAGATCGTCGTCCCGTGTGTACGAGGCTTAAGGGCTCTTTCACACATACGATCTGTTTGGGTCCGCCTGTCAGTTTTTCAGGCAGACCCAAACGGACGCTCCATTGTGCTCTATGGAGCGGCGGATGTCAGCGGGGACATGTCCGCTCACACCCGATCCACTCCGATACGCCAGAAACAGACGGATGGAAGCCCTATTTTCCATCCGTCTGTCGGATCGGATGAACACGGACAGACGGTCCGTGCTCATCCGATTCTCCATAGAGGAGAATGGAGCTCTGACAGGTCAGTCTCTGCACGGAGTGCAGAGACTGTCCTGTCATCCGTCGGCTCAGCAGGGATCAACGGATGGATCCCCGCTGAGCAGCGGAGCCCATCAAAACAAGCTCCGCATGTGTGAAATGTGAGAAAGGACCCTTAGAGTCCTATTTTTCATCTGTCAAAAAAAAGGATCGGACGAAAAACGGATGTAAACGGACGAACGGTCCGTTTTTCATCCGTTTTTGCATTGGTAGTGGATGTAAAAAAAAACTGATGACCACAGATGAAAAAACGGATGAAAAACGGATGAATACTTCATCCGTTTTGATGTGACAGAACTGATGAATGGTCCGTATGTGTGAAAGGACCCTTAGACAGTAGGCTTCTGACACACCCGTAAGTGTTGAATGCTGAAGATACTAGCAGTGCTTCTAGCTTTGCAGGAAATAAAGTATAATACATGTATTTTAAAAAGATACTGTTGTTAGAATACATTTATCTCAATGACAGAACTCTTTAAATATAAAAGATCCCCCTTTGCAGACAAAGCCAAGATACACAAGAATCCAATCTACTAAGAATGAGAGACAAAAGGCATAAACTTCACCATCATAATACTCAAAACTTCTCAATCAGTAGCACTATATAAAGGAGAGAGAAACTGAGTTCTACAAGCTTATTATAGATAATCAACAAACAAACCTTTTTTACGCATGTGCATGTAATGAACTTTTCTATCCCCGTATTTTGGCTGCCTAATTCCACAGTTGGAAAGAGAGTTGCGAGCATGGTCAGGGTTCATCCCAAAGTTTAGATGGTGGCTTGGGTGAGTCATTGCAAGCTAAAATAGAAAATAATAAAAACACATTAATATACATAGAAACATCTGTAGAAATTCACATTTAAAAATATATCTAGGCTAAGGTTATTTTAACTGTAAAATGCAATGTAAACTAAATGCAAATACCCTCATTAAAAAAGTGTGTGTTAAATACAATTTAAAATTGTTTCATGGTGTTAAAGTGGAACTTTAGTCAGAAAATGAGGTCCTGCTTAATCACTTCATGCTGGCCCCATTTGGAGGTATAGCTATGTAAACCATTAAAAATAAGTACCTATGCCAGCCTTACTCAACCTTTTCAACACGAAGGAACCCTTGAAATAACTTTCCAGTCTCAGGGAGCCCGTGCTAAAAATTACTAGATCTATAACTCATGATATATTACTGTGATGGGAAGAATGCTCCTTACACTTGAAGTCAATGGGAAGAATTACTCCCCTACAGATAGCTAAAAAGATTAATGGTGTGAGTGGGGACTTATCTCAAAGGTTCTGGAGAAACCCTGGCCTATACAGTACTGTTTAAAATCCAGTAATACACCGTCTCACCGTGCTCTGCACATGCTCAGTTGCTCTCTAGTTTTCAGCACTATGCAGAAAATGTAGAAGCTGGTCTGTTGACAGCCTAAAGATGTACTGCTGTTCAGGGGCTCTGGGCTTCAGCAAAAAGAAAGATGAACAATGCTGGTGGCAACTTACCACACACACTAGTTTTAGTAGCATAAATATTAATTTGGTATGTATGTTCCTTGCCAAAGAGCATTATTTTTTGTTATGGGTAAAGTTCCAAACAAGGACTAAGTTGATGCTGCCTTTCATTATTAGTCACAGATGAATAAGGTGACTAATCTGCCCTTAAAGAGAGGAACACACTGGAAAGTTTAAATATGATGAAAACCTTTACTAAATGTTTAGAACTAGTTTATTAATAGGTTGCAAAAAACATTTTTTTATATTCAGTGTTGTGCTCCATAAAACTGTAGAAGATTGAAAAATGTTCAACTATTTTTCTACTGCAAGTATGAATATTAGAGCAAATATCTGACTACCATAGGGAACACATCTAAGTCCACTGTTGCTCCTTATGCCACTATTATCAATCCTGGTGAGAACAGAATAACAAGCCAATAAAAAATACACTAATCCTACATGACAGCAATGAACGAAACAGAAAAAATGTCTATACCACACAAATAAGCATATACAATTTTATTTATTTTCAAACCTACCCTAGAAATATGAAAAGATTTACTCTAGGCTCTCTCAGGTAACCTCCATTTTGCTTAGATAGCATTGCTTACTACCACTGATTAACTAGGCCGTAACTCAGCAATGGGACAAATACGGTATACTACTACTGAAGGTCAATGACTATATATCTTGTCTAGACTGTGTTTATGATAGTATGATTGACCCTTGTACAGCTCAATAAGCTATAATCTTACTGTTTATAATCTTATACCTGTACTCTATCCCAACTCAATGGTATTTCTTACTTTATTAATTACCTTTTATGTTATCTATTCATCTTTTCAATAGAATATTTGAACGAGAAAGATTTACTCTAAATCATGTAGATAACTTATACTTACTAATTAGGCCCACATAGCTAAAACTGCTCTCATATTCAAGTGTTTAGTGGACATAGCACATAACTGGATCCACATTTATAAATTGTATTACCGGTACTCATTTTATTATTTTGACTTTTACTATTTAAATTTTGTTTACCATTTTACTCTGTTGACTGCCCAGGTCAAATTATTACATCATTTTTGGCAAGCTGTGTCAGGCCATGCATCCAGCGGCCAGTGGCTTTAAGACAAAATATATGCCTGAAACAGCTGGCTGCCTGCACGTTGTGCTGCTTGACATTTGTATCCATACTTGTGTTGATCCATAAAAAGTAAACCTTCCTCCAGTTCCCTTCCATTTGTAAACACAATTTTAATGTACATTTGTGGTATTAGTTCTTTCTAAGACCGGTGAAGCTGAACTTGGTATCATCGATCTTATTTCTAGCTGGATCATGTAGACGTCTTAAACCGGCTTAACATGTATCTCAGTGAATGTTTTTGGCTGTGTCAGTACAAAATTGTGTCTATGCAGAAATGTTCCAGGCTGTAACAGTATGGCACGGATTGTGTCTCTGCAGTTGTGTTTTCGCTTGTATCATTTGTCATTTTAAACATATTTTGTGTCATTACATTAAAGTGTTACTAAACCTACAACAGTAAAATCAGTTTGAATATGCAGAATAGCATTATTTTTAAGGGTGTTAAACCTTTGCATTGTGTAAAAAGGCTGTTTAATCCTGTCTTCTCTGATCCTCCCCTACTTCCACAATCCCTAATCCATTTCCTGATAGAACAGAGCCTTGGGGGCACTCTGCACATGCTCGGTTTGGTGTGTATTGCTAGAAAGTTTTTTTTTTTCCTTGGGAGGGTACATGTGATCAGTACAGGGCCAATCAGCACTATCCAGACAGAGGGTTAGGGGTCCTGCAGCCTCATAGGACAGCTAGAGAATGAAATCTTCTCCTATAAGCTTTAACCAAACACAGATATAAAAGTCATAAGACTGCTATATACTGCTGATGAGAAAAGGTATTTAGCAGTTTACATTTACTTACAAAAATTGCATTTTCATGTTTTGTGTACTGTGGGAGACCAGATATAGTGAATGCAGGGTCCTGGGCTTAGTAGCACAGTTTAATTACTTATCTGTTGACAAGTTTCTGTTTGTGTTAATCATTTCATATACCGCATTTCGTTTTAAGTGGGAAGTTTCAGAAAAAAAAAACTTTCCACAGCCCCCTGCACAATACACAGACCCTCTGCACTCCCGGGAGACCCCCTGCACAGGGCTCTGAGGAAGGGGGCTTGTCTCCCGAAACACATCAGCTGTCCAATGCAGAGAAGTGTTGTTCCTGAAGCTGGAGACACAATTTGAGATATGCATTTTATTTCACATTCATTTGTAAGGTTTTTGGCTTGTTTTTAATAAATATTTTAAGGGTGTCAAAGGTAATGCACAAGGCATGTGCACCCTCCTTTTCTTTGTTTCTAGTGTTTTGGAGTTTCCCCGCCTAGGAGAGCAGCACCACCCTCCGTATCAGTTCAACAGACAGAGCGCTAGAGGTTATACAAAGTTTTTTTAACAGTACACAGACCCCCTGCACTCTCAGTCTCATGGGACAGCACACTTTAAAGTTAAGAAAAACTCACTGCTAGTTCCTTCCTATACACTACTCCTCCAGTGTCATTGTCATAGCATATTGAAGCTTCTAAATACCTCATTAACGCCGTTTTTTCATGTTACCCAGTTTACGTGACTGCTCTCCTCTGATGTTTCATGGACATCACATAACTGTTCTCCTCCAATCTAATGCTACACTCGGGGGAGGAGGAGAGCAGTGGGAAAGAACGGCGTTAATGAGGTATTTAGAAGCTTTGATTTGCTATGATGACACAGGAGTAGTGTATGAGAAGGGGCTGGCAGTGATGATTTCTTAACTTAACCGGTCTGACACCCCCCCCCCCCCCATGTGTGGCACCTGGGGCGAACCGCACGATCCTGACCCCGTTGGTAAAAATGAAATATCGGCATATAACACACACGCACGGTTTGCCCTCTATTTTCAGGGCAAAAAAGTGTGTGTTGTACGCCAATAAATACGGTAGTTATTTGTTATGTGCCATTTGTGCATTTTTGAGAAGACAAAACAAGTAACTGTCTATGCAGTAGTAGATAGTGGGTTAGGCAATATGACGACACAGTACACGTCAGCACCTCATCCCGTTTATATTATATAGAAAGGGGGGAACAAGGGGGATCTAAGGGAATTGCTGATGGGATTATAACAGTGCTTTTGATTCAATTCACGACTAACAATCAAATAAAATCATCTTTTTTATTGATGTACATTAAACACAGGAATGTAGAAAACAGATACAATACCAATCCAGAAAATTACAATCCATATTAAAATATTATGCATGAACAACATAATTTAGTGATGACAATATAGCATGATGGTCCATATCCTACATGTTTCGCCAAATTGTGGCTTCATCAGGGATTTTAGCGGGCCATCGTATAAGTATAATATAGCATTGAGTACTTATATGATGGCCCGCTAAAATCCCTGATGAAGCCACAATTTGGTGAAACACGTAGGATATGGACCATCATGCTTTATTGCCATCACTTTAAAAAAAAAAAAAATTTTAAAATGGAAATTTTTAAGTACCGGACTTTGTCGAGATTTTGCGAGTGAGCGCAATTTTCAACCGTGTGATGTATGGTATCTATTTACTCTGTGTAACATCCTCTTTCACAATATACAAAAAAAAAATGGGCTAACTTTACTGTTGTCTTATTTTTCAACTCAAAAAAGTGAAATTTTTCCAAAAAAATTGCGCTTGAAAAACCGCTACGCAAACACCGCGAGACAAAAAGTATTGCAACGATCGCCATTTTATTCTCTAGGGTGTTTGAAAAAAATATATATAATGTTTGGGGGTTCTAAGTAATTTTCTAGCAAAAAAAAACTGTTTTTAGCTTGTAACCAACAAATGTAAAAAGGGGGCCCAGTTGGCAAGTGGTTAATTGTGACTGCTGCATGTGCTACGCTACCAAACATAATATTGTACTGTGCAGAATGCCAAACATATCGCTTGCTTTTGAGAAACAGTTTAATGAAATTTGGCTTGATTGAATATACCACTTTTAATATGATGCTGGGCCATTTTTAAACTAGCACACTAATTAAAAATAACTTTGATGAGCCTATGCGTGACAGCGTCTGCCACAATGCTATATTTATTCTCCGACAAGTATTTCACATGAACCAAGATTTCATTTTTTTCCCCTAGCATCTTTCAGAAAACATGGAAAAACATATATAAAAAAAGAGAACAATATGGATTAGACGTTAGAAGTAAAGAATTATTTGAATGCACAAAACTAGTGAACATGTGGAGCCTACTGTCTCGAGTGTCTACAAAGTATGGAATATCTAGCTGGAGGAACACTAATGATTTCACTGCAGCTGTAGCCTGCAAATTATGCTTGCAAAGCACATTATATCCGTTTGTAAAAATAAAGCCAGTATGGCAACGAAAATATGATTTTAGAGAGAAACTATTAGAACATTCAAGTGCTAAGTTATAGTTTCTATTATATGTACAGAAAAGTCTGACGATGTGGGCCAATACAATTTCATGCTTACTTTGCTTGACTTGCAAATCCTTAGCTTACAATTAATGGATAAAGCAGCAAAATATTATAGATATGGAACCATTTTATGACTCTATCTTAGGCTGTATCTGCACTATAAACCAGCAGTTCTGGATGCACAGCTGGCCACTGAGGCATAAAGACATTTCTATGGCTCTGCCCACAATTCTAAAACTACAGATAAACCCCTGGATTTGTGGCAACATGTTTACACCTTCTGCATTAAGATGGTATTTCTGTTTTACAGTACCGGTACTTTGGTGGAGGGATTTGTGTGAATATTTTACCCCCCCCCCACCAGCTGCCTTCTTTTGGTTTATTAAGAAACCTATTTATAAAGAATAACTAAACTAAAAAACTGACTTTGCAGCACCACATTCCTATGCAAAAAATAGTCTACCGAATGGTAGAAAACATGTCTAAGGCTGATGTCAGATGGGCAATTCTGCCACGAAAACTTGTCTGTTCTTATGGACTCACTCCCTCAATAGCTGAGGCAGCAAGAGGTTGTTCCTATCACTAGTGATCATGACACAGAAGTGTTAGGGTCAGCAAAGAAGCAACATTTTGCAGTCTCAGCGACAGAGGGAGTGATTCCATAAAGATAGGCAGACAACATTTGTATGGATCCTGCCACTGTCGTTTTCTCGCTTGTGGCAGAATCACCCATCTAACATCAGCTCAACTGTCCAACACACCTGATTAAGACTTTTAGATGCTACAGTGTTTGTACTATTAAGTTTGGGTGCTGTTAATGTCTGAACATACAAGTACACCCTGTTCCAAATTATTATGCCAATGATATTTTTCTCATTTACCTAAATAATTGATGTAAACAACAGTCAGCATACTTCTCATGTTATCAACTATTAAGAGTAGATTCAAATTTTATTCGAACAAACCTCCTAATAACAGAATTTTTTTTCAAAATAAAAAACTTACAATGCACTGTTCCAAATTATTACGCACAGTAAGTTTCAAAACACTATAGGTTGTAAAGAACTGAAAATTGTTATTTGTTGTGTCTGCAGCATATTTACTGGAATCAAAAGCCATTTCAATCAAACTTTGAACAACATTTTAGCTTTTTAAACATTTTAACAGGTCACGTTACATTTTAACATAGGACCCCTTATTTGATAGCAGCTTCACAAGTCTTGCATCCATCCAACTTGTGAGTTTTTGGACAGTTTCTGCTTGAATTTGTTTGCAAGATATCAGAATAGCCTCCCAGAGCTGCTGTTTGGATGTAAACTGCCTCCCACCCTCATAGATCTTTTGCTTGAGGATGCTCCAAAGGTTCTCAATAGGATTGAGGTCAGGGGAGGATGGAGGCCACACCATAACTTTCCTTTTATCCCCATAGCAGCCATTGATGCAGAGGTATTCTTTGCAGCATGAGATGGTGCATTGTCATGCATGAAATGATTTTATTACGGAAAGCATAGTTCTTGCTTCTGTACCAGGGAAGGAAGCGGTCATTCAGGAACTACACATACTTTGCCGAGGTCATCTTTACACCATCGGGGACCCTAAAGGGGCCGACCAGCTTTCTTCCCATGATTCCGGCCCAAAAAATGACTCCACCACCGCCTTGCTGATGTTGCAGCCTTGTTGGAACAGGGTGGCCGTCCACCAATCATCCACTACTCCATCCATCTGGGCCATCCAGGGTTGCACGGCACTCATCAGTAAACAGGACTATTTGAAAATTAATCTTCATGTATTTTTCTGCCCAATGCAGCAGTTTCTGCTTGTGAGCATTGCTTAGTGGTGGCCGAATGGAAGGTTTATGCACAGTTGCAAGACTCTGGAGGACTCTACACCTTGATGTCCGTGGGACTCCAGAGGCACGCGCAGCTTCAAATATCTGTTTGCTGCTATGTAATGGTGTTTTAGCAGCTGCTCTCTTGATCCGATGCATGGATCTGGCAGAAATCTTCCTCAATGTGCCTTTATCTGCACAAACCTGTCTCTGCTCTGAATCAGCCACAAATCTCTGCGATGATCACACTTACGTTTTCGTGAAATATCTAATGTTTTCATACCTCGTCCAAGGCATTGAACTATTTCACTCTTTTCGGCAGCAGAGAGATCCTTTTTCTTCCCCATATTGCTTGAAAATGGTGCTCTGCTTAATAATGTAGAACACCCTTATTTAGTAGTTTTTCCTTTAATTGGGCTCACCTGGCAATCTAATCATCACAGGGGTCCGAGATTGTTTTCAGTGATCAAAAGAGCCCTGAGACACAATGTCATCCATGAGTAAGGCCTCATACACACGGGCGTTTTTTGACGCCAGCGTTTTTGGGTGTTTTTTGCAGCTCTCCATGTTATTCAATGGCCCTCTAAAAACGCTGGCGTTTTTGAGCAGTAGAGGGCGTCGGCGTTCGAGAGCTGTATCTAGAACACGGGACCAGAGCATTCTGAGGATGTAGCGTTTTGGCGTTTGACGCTAATCGGCAAAACGCTCACTAACGTGTACTAATGCTTGCTAACGCCGTACTGGCCCTGCCCACATATGAAAACTGTGTTCAAAACACACATGTGAAGTATCGCCGTGATCGTTAGGGGGAGAGCAATAATTCTAGCGCTAGACCACCTCTGTAACTCAAAACTGTTAACCTGTAGGATTTTTTAAACGTCGTCAATGGAGATTTTTAAGTTGCAAAGTTTGTCGCCATTCCGTGAGCGGACGCATGACGCGCTGGGTATCATTTTACTCGGCGTAACATTATCTTTCACAATATGGAAAAAAAAATTGACCTAACTTTACTGTTGTCTTATTTTTTAACTCAAAAAACTGTTGTTTTTTTTTAAAAAAAAAAACGCGCTTTTAAGACCGCTGCGCAAATACAGTGTGACAAAGTTTTGCAACGACTGCCATTTATTGTCTAGGGTGTTAGAAAAAAAAAAATGTTTGGGGGTTCGAAGTAATTTTATAGCAAAAAAAAAAAAAAAACTGGTTTGAACTCTGAACACTGAACCCAAAAAAACAGGCTCAGTCTTGAAGTGATTAAATAAATTTAAAAAAAAATATGCACGATAGTAGGCGGTTTAAGTGCATTTTTTTTCTGTGCGTCATCATGCTACATGTAGCAAAGTAGCTCATGTACCTTTTTTGGGCTTTGTGCATTTGGAAGCCCTTAAAGCATTTGTTAACCCAAAAAAAAAAAAAAATGCTGCTCCTGTCTCTTTAATGTGCAATTAACAGCATGGTGCTTTTGCTTTTCAAATTATCCCTCTGTATCCCCTAGAATACCTGTTTGATAATGCCAGGTCATGACTTCTCCACGGACTGCTGACTCCCCTATCATATTAGCTGATCCTTAGAGCCCGTGGTCTGTGCAGTCTGTCACTAGCAGCTCTCCTTTTCTCCTCTGCCTGTCTTCAGCTCCCCCTCCTTGTTAATACATAGAGTCTCTTCTCTGCTCTCATAATTAACTTTTAAAACCCCTATCCCTTCTGTATTATAACAAGAAGTTTGCCTATGATCATGTTATATCATAAATATTCTTATCTGCATAGATAACACTTTGGGCTTCCTACACACGGCTCTCTCTCTCTCCTCTCCAGCTGATGTCAGCAGCAGTGCTAAGTCCCACCCTCAGGAATTCTTTGTGGAGCAGAGGAGAGAGAAAAACAACAATTGATCCTAGGAAGCTGCTGTGTTATCTATACAGATAAGTATATATATGTTATAACACATGCACAGGGGAACTTATTGTGCTAATGGGAGCATTTTATACAAGTGGCTTAACAACCATTTTAACAATACATGGCACCACAAGCATGACACAAGATTATGCACGGTTTGATGAAGTGCTATAGTGTGAATGCAGCCTAACACACATACACATTCAGTATACACAAATCTGACATAGAAAAGAATAAAAAGGGACTGCTCTGCAATTGGGAAGAGGCAAAAAGGATTTTGTCAGGTGCCCCTTTTAATTCTTTGTGTTTTAAATTTTAAGAAGCTGCTTGGAAACTGGCATAGAGCTTAGCTTTAATTGGGCTTTTCATCCAGCACACCTACCTTTTAGACTGCTCCAGACTGCACAAGGTCTTAATTTGCTCCAGCCCCGCTGCGCTTCCCTTTTCCCTCCTTGGATTCTATTTGTCACAGTGACAGCCTTAGTTGGTTTCATTGTCATTCTTTGATTGCTACGATACAGGTGGGTGCACAGTGCCATGCATTTCCATGATGTGGGCTGTGGGACAGCAACCAAACAATGACAATGTATAGTCTACATAATGCACTGGGGGGCGGGGGCTTTAGAGCACCAGTGGCCATTGCTACTGTGGGCAGAACCAGCAGCAATGGAGCGGAGATTGCTGAGCCGGAGATTTGAGAAATCGGGCAATGGCCCAGGAACAGAACTGAAATTCTAGCAAATTTCCAGGTAGAGGGAGGATGAGGTTGAGTGGCAGTGTCTCAGAGAAGGGGGGGGGGGCATTCCCTGCAAGCAGCACAATAATCCACTCTTACAGCATCAGGAGTGACATTTTAGCAGAGTAGCAAGTGGACAGCCCCTGTCATCTCAGCACAAACAGGCAGATTGCACAGGGTATGGCTCTCTAGTCCCCTTTCCAGCCTCAATGGTGTCACTGAGGTCCTCCTGGACTGCACTCTGTAGAGACTCTCTCAATTTTCTGCCACTCAGGTTGAGGGATCTGGTCAATACAGCCTCATCTACAGCTCTCTACAGGGAGTGGCTCCAAGTAGCAGGTACCGTGCTTGGCTCCTGGAATGCTGGGCACCCTGTCTGCATTATAGACCACAGCAAAAAGTGCAGTCCAGGCCGCAATCAAACAGACTCTGTACTGCACCCTCAGGACTGGTGAGAGCTGTATACTCTATCTGAACAGTATAGCTTTGAAGAGGCTGCAAAGGAACCAGGGATACCAGTGCATTGATAGGGAGGGAATATTTGTGACAGCACTTGTTGCTATAAATATATCTAATGTGCAAATACCAAAAATGCATACTAAAAAAAGAGTGTTATTAGTGCTGAGTCAGTGGCTAGCACCTAATAAAGTAACCAAAAACTTAAGCCATAACACTATGAACCATGACAGGTTAAGCGAATAATACTGCTTATCTCATTACAATGGCATCTAAAAGTTGGTGGGATAAATTAGTCAACAAGTAAACATGCTGTCCCTGAAGTTGGTATGTTGAAAGCAGAAAAAAACGGGCATCGCTGTTTGTTGTGTATGAGGCTGTAAAACTGCAAATCAGTCAGGGTGCCCATGCTGACCCATGTCTACAGCCAAAAGAACCTACAATGGACATGTAAGCATCAAACCTGGAAGAAAGTGGTCTTGGTCTTATAAATCACATTATCTTTTACATCATGTGGATAGCTTTGAGGCTTTGCGAAACCATGGGTCCTGCTATTGCAGTAGATGTTACTATGACAGGTGCCACCTACCTAAACATTGTTGGCAATCATGTTCTTCATGGAAACTGTATTCCCAGATGGCAGTGGCCTCTTTCTCAGGGCTGGTGCAAGGATTTTTGACACCCTAGGCGAAACCTAATTTTGCCGCCCCCTTGGCTCCACCCCTGACCCCACCCCCTTTTCCCTGCCCAGCGCCATTGAATTGCAGCCTGATCAGCGCCAATCAAATGCAGCCTCACCAGCGCCCATCAAATATGGCTTCATCATCGCCAATCAATACAGCCTCACCTGTGACAATCAAATACAGCTTCATCTGTGCCCATCAAATACAGCTTCACCTGTGCCCATCAAATACAGCTTCACCTGTGTCCATCAGATACAGCCTCACAGGAAGTATTTGGCAGATCAGTCACCATTTCTATATACATTTGCAAATGACATGTGATAATACAATCTCATTATCTCAGTCAGACAATGTCAGTTTTTACATGAATCAATGCAGAGCAGCCAGTGACAGATCAAAAGTGGCCAGGTGCCCCTAGGCGGCAGTGCGCCCTAGACGGCCGCCTACTCCGCCTAGTGGCAAAGCCAACCCTGCTCTTTCTGCAGTATAACACGCTCTGCCACACTGCAAAAATGGTTCAAGAATGTTTTGATGAACACAACAAGGAGTCTAAGGTGTTCTCCAGATCCCAATCCATTAAGCATCGTTGGGATGTGCTGAAAAAACTCTGATCCATGGAGGTCATGCCTCGCAACCTACAGAATTTAAAAGATCTGCTACTGATGGGTTTGGTGCCAGTCAGGGCAGTTTTGTCAGCAAAATGGGGACCTACTCAATATTAGGGTACATGTAAGGGAACATTATCATGGTGCCACTTACACAGGAGATAAAGGTTTATCTAATGTTTGAAACATTTTAAATATGTCCATGGGGATGACCTCTCTCCATTTAAATTCTATTAAAAAGATTAAAATTTCCACGGGGGGGGGGGGGGGG
>BLSH010341846.1:59456-82931 GCA_018402905.1 Glandirana rugosa | reverse complement strand
TTCCCTGCCCAGCGCCAATGAATTGCAGCCTGATCAGCGCCAATCAAATGCAGCTTCACCAGCGCCCATCAAATACGGCTTCATCATCGCCAATCAATACAGCCTCACCTGTGACAATCAAATACAGCTTCATATGTGCCCATCAAATACAGCTTCACCTGTGCCCATCAATACTTACATAAAATTCTCCTCAGACGTGAAGTCTGGTGGATCTTTAATATGAGGACGAGGATACCTGATGGTATGAATTTTAGGTGTGACGTGGACTTATTTTTGACATAATTTTTTTGACATAATCTTGACCTGACCAATTTTATCTTCTTTTTTTCCACTTTTTCCTCTTATTATTATATGGTTTTAAATAGGTAGTTAATACATTTCTGTCACTCTTAAAGGTTATAGAATGGATTATTTAGGGATATTCCTTCATGTATTTACCGCTCTTTGAACCTGCCACAGACTATGATAAGGCACTGTCCTATACGGATAATACAACAAATTACTCATTACTATCGATTATCTAATATTGGTGTAAATATATTTAGACATACATTTAGGTCAATGGATGAAATCAGAACATATATGCCGATGTCCATCTGGCTCGCATTTTATTATGTGAAATTTATGGTAACATTGAGATATTGAGTTCCCCTTGTTTACATATCTATAGGTTTTTAAGAGGTATATATTTGTGATACAATTTTATAATATTTCTATTTTTCCTATTAAATATATTAGTCCCTTTTCTTGTTTTACAGACTGGAAGTGCACATTTTCTTACTAGGGTGTCACCCCCTGCCGTATGAACAACAGCTGTTTCAGATTTACAATCAACTGAAGTTCAATTAAGATTAGCTGGTTACTTTGAGGACTGAATATGTATATAAGTTGTATGTTGGGATGTGATATGTTGCTGTGAACAAGGCTCCAACGCCAAACCACGTTAGACTACTGTGGTTATTATACATGGGTGAGAAGAAATAAACAGGAAAATTCATCTTTACACAGTAGTGCCGACTCTTCATTTGTTAATGCAATTACAGCGCTAAACCCAGAAATTACATATAATAAAAATTTGAAATGTAGTCCATATATAAAGTGATTAGTGCTTTAAATAAAGTGCAGATCCGTGCTCAGGAAAAACTCCAAGGTGCAGTGAGGTGACACACAATGATCGGTGACCCCCTGTGTGCCCACACTCACCAGAAAATGTGGACCCACTGCTTTTCAGTCAGTGGGTCAGAAAAACTGAGTTCTGGTGGGGGCTCCAAATCCCGGACGTCACTGTAATCTCAAGTATGTAGATCTTCCCACTGCCGTTTATGACTTAAAATCCAAGGGCACTCAAAGAATAAATATAAAAGAGACCATAGTGTGTACTGTATGTAGCAGGTATTTATTGCGCAAAAAGATCAATCCTACTTACAAGATAGTACTAGGTCTCCAGCATGTAGTATACAAATATCCAGCCGATGACAGTGATGGCGTGCGTTCCACTCTTCATTTGACTTTGCTTCTATGAATACGCTGAGTGAGTGGAGGGCACTCTGAGCCAGAGCAATTGTGTGGAGTAGGTGTGTGCATCAAGGATCATCTCTATCTATTGTTACACTGATCAGAGCGGTGTTTGCACCTTCCCGATGAACTCAGTATTAGGTGGGTGGTCATAAAGTTATGGATGATCAGTGTATCATTAGCGCTATAAATAAAATTAATATGCAGATGAAAAGTAGTAATAATACTCAACACCACTTAGGCCTCATTCACACGGGTGTACTACAGCATACACCCATGTTAGCACCATATTTGCCCGCACAGGGATGCAGAGGTGTTCCGTGCATCCACATGCAGGCAGTCCCATTTATGTCAATTGGGATGTAGTGGCTGCATGAACACAGACGCTGCTCCCAATTTGACAGCCATGCAAGTGCATGGTCCTGTACACAGACAGTGTGTGTTTGGGGTTGTGTACCTGTACGGCTGTCAATTTGGGAACAGCATCTGTGTTCATATGGCCGCTATGTCCCAACAGCCATGAATAGGTCTGCCTGCACAGGGATGCATGGACACCTGTGCATACCTGCATGGGCAAACATGGCCCTTGCTTGGCTGTACGCTGTAATATATCCATGTGAAGGAGACCTTAAAAATCATGCTTACAGAATTTAATCATGTGGAAACACAATGCATATAATGTGCAAACTGGTAAACGACTGTTTTCAAATCTAAATATACAAGTATCCCCTCCACACAGTGGGAAAGTTCACAAAAGTGAAAAAAAAAAGATAATGAAAGGAAAAATTTAAAGCACTAATCTTTTTGGACCAAGATTGTGAATAATTCTAAAGCATATATATGTTCTCATGTTCCTTAAACAGGCAATATTCAGGTCTACCACAGCTATCCCAAAGAAAAACACACTGACAAGAGGGAGCTGACCAGGTAAATGAATAATCTAGTAGTCCAACAACACAAGTAGACACCATAGACTCTGGCAAACCTATATCCTCATACAGTTTATGAAAACATTAAAAGCAAGGAACAACTAAAAACACGCACATGAAATAGTGCTATCTCCCAGTACTAAGGACCTGCTGACATCTAAGGGACACACCGGCGTCATGTTTTTAGTGGGGGTTTTTTTGCATGTTTTTTTGGTGCTTTATTTGAGCGCCACCATTTATTTAGATGGGCCTTCTCTTGCTTCAATAACACGCTAAAGCAGCTCATATACCTATTTGGCCACTGAATCAATTGCGTTTTGCAACAGATGCGGTTTGTGCATTTTAACGTACAACTGCTACCCATATTTGGCATGTCATTAATAATGCTCAGATGTGAATCTGGGGGCCCCAAGTTATTCCCTTAAAGCGGAGTTCCGCCCACATAATTTTTTTTTTCTTCTGGCATCCAATAAGTTAATATGCATTACATAAATAAAGCAATTCGTAGCTTTAAATCCCGGTACTTTTTTCAGATTTTTTTCTTCCTGGGAGTTCCCATCTTTGTTGTGGGCATGTGAAGCCCACTCACACCCTGCTCCTGTTTTTTCCTGGATACGGTGCATGCCGGGTAACCAGCACGCACCTCTCGATCAATCGCATAATTTCCTGTATGGAAATAGCACGATTTTACAACTCAAGACGCCTACTGACTCCTGGGAAATCATGACTCACATCTCCCGGGAGCCCAGGCGAGGCAGGAAGTGATGCAGAGCGCCACGGACCAGGAAGTGGAAGATTATAGGGACCACACAGCAACAGGGCACTTAGGGTGGGTATACAGTCAGGTCCATAAACATTGGGACATCGACACAATTCTAATCTTTTTGGCTCTATACACCACCACAATGGATTTGAAATAAAACAAACAAGATGTGCTTTAACTGCAGACTTTCAGCTTTAATTTGAGGGTATTTACACCCAAATCAGGTGAACGGTGTAGGAATTACAACAGTTTATATATGTGCCTCCCACTTTTTAAAGGGACCAAAAGTAATGGGACAGATTAACAATCATAAATCAAACTTTCACTTTTTAATACTTGGTTGCAAATCCTTTGCAGTCAATTACAGCCTGAAGTCTGGAACGCATAGACATCACCAGAGGCTGGGTTTCATTCCTGGTAATGCTCTTCCAAGCCTCTATTGCAACTGTCTTCAGTTCCTGCTTGTTCTTGGGCATTTTCCCTTTAGTTTTGTCTTCAGCAAGTGAAATACATGCTCAATCGGATTCAGGTCAGGTGATTGACTTGGCCATTGCATAACATTCCACTTCTTTCCCTTAAATAACTTTTTGGTTGCTTTCGCAGTATGCTTCGGGTCATTGTCCATCTGCACTGTGAATCAACATCCAATGAGTTCTGAAGCATTTGGCTGAATAGGAGCAGATAATATTGCCCGAAACACTTCAGAATTCATCCTGCTGCTTTTGTCAGCAGTCATATCATCAATAAATACAAGAGAACCAGTTCCATTGGCAGCCATACATGCCCACACCATGACACTACCACCACCATGCTTCACTGATGAGGTGGTATGCTTTGGATCACGAGCAGTTCCTTTCCTTCTCCATACTCTTCTCTTCCCATCACTCTGGTACAAGTTGATCTTGGTCTCATTTGTCCATAGGATGTTGTTCCAGAACAGTGAAGGTTTTTTTAGATGTTGTTTGGTAAACTCTAATCTGGCCTTCCTGTTTTTGAGGCTCACCAATGGTTTACATCTTGTGGTGAAGCCTCTGTATTCACTCTGGTGAAGTCTTCTCTTGATTGTTGACTTTGACACACATACACCTACCTCCTGGAGAGTGTTCTTGATCTGGTCAACTGTTGTGAAGGATGTTTTCTTCACCAGGGAAAGAATTCTTCGGTCATTCACCACAGTTGTTTTCTGTTGTCTTCCAGGTCTTTTGGTGTTGCTGAGCTCACCGGTGCGTTCTTTCTTTTTAAGGATACACCTAATGTTTTTGCTATCTCTCTGATGGGTTTGTTTTGTTTTTTCAGCCTAATGATCGCTTGCTTCACTGATAGTGACAGCTCTTTTGATCTTATATTGAGAGTTGACAGCAATAGATTCCAAATGCAAATAGCACACTTGAAATTAACTCTGGACCTTTTATCTGCTCTTTGTAAATGGGATGAGGGAATAACACACACCTGGCCATGGAACAGCTGAGCAGCCAATTGTCCCATTACTTTTGGTCCCTTAAAAAGTGGGAGGCACATATACAAACTGTTGCAATTCTTACACCGTTCACCTGATTTGGATATAAATACCCTCAAATTAAAGCTGAAAGTCTGCAGTTAAAGCACATCTGGTTTCATTTCAAATCCATTGTGGTTGTGTATAGAGCCAAAAATATTAGAATTGTGTCGATGTCCCAATATTTATGGACCTGACTGTATATCTGTTTTTCTCCAAAGTTAAGTCAGATTATTTAAAGGAATTGAAAGATGGAAAGATTTTTTTGTGGGTGGAACTCTGCTTTAATTTGCAGGGATTTCCACTCACTTCCTGTTTGACTATGGGACAGAAAGTGATTTACCTCTCTCCAATGGACAGAGACGGTGAAAAAAATTTGACAGGAATTTTAGCCCACCCTTAATGAAAAAAAAAATAGTTTTACCTATAGTTCAACTTTAATCTCTTGCCGCCCGTGCTATAGCCAAAAGACAGCTACTGCGTAAATTGCCAGGAGGGCATCCATGTACGCATGTATGTCCTCCCGTGCATGGGATGCCTGTGTGCCCCCTGCAGGGTGCGTGCGGCATGCTCTGTGATCTGCGAGTCCATAAGACTCAGCTGATCACAAACAATTATTGCCTTGTGTAAATGAGACATTGGTCCCGCACACTCCAGACTCACTGCTACTAAGCAGTACCTACCAGTGCATATCATCATTGCTAAGCAATGCCCACCAGCGCCACCTATCAATGTACATCACTGGAGTCCATCAGTGCGCATCAGTGCAGCCTATCAGCGCCCATTAATGAAGGAGAAAAATTACCTGTTTGCAAAATTTTATAACTATGAAAACTTTTTTTTATTCTTCAAAATTATCAGTCTTTTTATTTTAGCAAAAAATAAAAACCCCAGCAGTGATTAAATACCACAAAAAGAAAACTCTATTTGTGTGAAAAAAATGATAAAAAGTTCACAGTGTTACATGACCGCGCAATTGTCATTCAAATTATGACAGCGTGAAAGATGAAAATTGGCCTGGGCAGGAAGGGGGTTTAAGTGCCCAGTAAGCAAGTTGTTAAGGCATTATTCTCAATGAGCAAGTGAATAGCAATTGGTAGTCGGAGGCAGTATGGTACCTCTTGAGTGCCCTTTTTAACTTTGGAAATCTGTTGGCTGTTTAAATAATGCATACCAAAGTCACAATGTATATTTCTAACTGGACTTAGCATACAAATCTTCAGTGGCTGTTGAAGCCTCCTACAGCTGTTTCAACATTGTTTTATTTCTAAGGATTAGTGCTTATCAGAAGTGGGGGATCTTGCAAATAGGAATGAATGTAAAGATGGAATAAACCCGCTCAGCTGTCCTGAAACTCTCATCCCTCTAGTGCCAGGCACAGCTCTTATCTGATGCTGCTAATCTGCACATATCTTTTCCTTTGATTTACTTTATGTTTTTACATGGGCTTTGGCTTTTAAATACAGGCTGTAATATGCTTCTACTGTTATTCTGTAATATTTGCATACTGTGCATATTAGGAATTCATTTTAGACTGCATATTGAGTTTGTTGAACAACAGCTTAGAGAGCGGGGGTGAACTTGTCATGACAAATCAAATGATCTGCAGTGTAATAAAGCTGCAATTCTTGACTCTTTGTATCACAAGAGAAATACCAGAGCATTTTTGGAAATCCAGACAACACTTATTCCGTTTACAAATATTTGAAAGGTGTACATGCATGTACAAGTGAATGCACATGGTATGCTTTTAATTACAAAGAAGAAACTGTCATAAGGCTGGTACACATGGGCCAAATATCAGCCGGTTCAACAGAAACCAGCCAACGTTTCATTCGACCCATCTGTACAGCTCCTCGTCTGACAGAAGCGGGTCTCACAACTGGGTTCTGTGAAACAAGCATGCTGGAAAACCAGCGTCCGATCAGCACTTGCAGCCAATGGCTGCGAGTGCTAATCAGTGTGTTTTGGCATGGAGGAGGGGGCAGTTCCCCTATCAGAACACAATAGCACAGCGGGGGGATCGCCACACTAACATCCGATGTGTTAGTAAGTGGATCTCTCCGTTTTTTTTTGAACCGAAACAAAGCTTCTAGCTATAAGACATAAAAAGCCTCTCCATCCTTGCTGAAACTAATTGAGTGCTGAGTACTGCTGAGCACAAGGATTCTTTTTTTTCCCATCTGGCTCAGCTTTTATACATGGTCAAACAAATGTGGTGTAAGAAAACAATTTCTGAACACACCATAAACTTATTTTTACCTGGGTTTATCGAAGGACACTCCCTAGTGTTTGAAACGCCTGGCAATTACTTTGGTTTTGTTTCTCCTTTCACTGCTTGCTACTAACGGAAATGTTTCAGCAGAGGTAGCTTTTAGCTGGCACTTAGCTTGCATCTGTCTTTTTTTTAATATTGCACCTAGCAGACCAAGCATCCTCCTCCTGCAGATGGTGATTTAAACACACTAGTTTCCTAATGAGCATCATCTCAAAATACTAACCAATCTCTTTGTTCCTCCCAAGACCTCCTGTGTTCTCTAGCTCCCTTGTCACCTCCTCTCATGTTTCCACAGTCTTCCCCATTCTCTAGAACTCCCTACCCTAATCTGTCCTATCTCCTACTAAGTCCACCTTTATTTATTCATTAAAAGTACTTTAGTGGCGTCATTTGAAGCAGCACTTTACATATATTTTGTACATTCACATCAGTCCCTGCCCTCAGGGAGCTTACAATCTAATTCACATTCATACACACACATATAGTAGGGCCAATTTAGACTAAAGCCAATCAACCCACCAGAATATCTTTGGCGTGTGGGAGGAAACCAGAGTACCTGGAGGAAACCTACGCAGGAACAGGGATAAAATGCAAACTCCAGGCAGGTAGTGTCATGCTTGAGCTTCAAACCGACGACCCTAGTGCTACCAGGTGGAAGTGCTAACCACTTAGCCACTGTGCCACCTATGACAGACCCAACTAGGACAGGGGCTTTTGGAGGAGATTGCAGGGTAGACCCTTGCTATGGACCCTGACTTTTGAGAGGGCTCTATTCTTTGGAAGGTGTGTGTCTGGGGGACCTTCGGAGTGGTTTTGCTTTGGACTCATGGTCCATGTCTCCCCAAAACACAAAGACACTGAGAACCTAGGGCCTGTTTACAGATTTCGGGCCTCTGTGGCAAAACCAGCAATGACTGTCTCACCCCCCTCCTAGACTCAGAATAGATGTTAATATAATCAGCTCAAAAAAACCCAATGCTGGGGTCTCCTGCTAGAATTTATGCATTAAGGTGTCTTCTCTCTTATTTCCCATTGTGTGCCTCCTGGGCGTGAATTCCCATTGTAAATTGAGCCACCTATTTGTCTATCTGCTAGTATTATATAGTTGTTACCAACTATTGTAGGATGTTATATGTTTAATTAAATTACTGTTAATGTTGGCTGTTCGTACTGCTATTACGGTTTACAGTTTGCATGGTTTAGGATAATGTGATCAAGCTCTTACCTGATTTTCTGAAGTATATACAGTATTCTGTGTGAATATATAATAAAGTCAGTTCCAGTTTGCACCTAAGCTAATGTCGTCTAGTTCTTGGGTGCTATGCTCAGCTATAATACAATACCTGGTTCCTGGTTCCAGAGTGGAGGAAGCTGTATCTTGGTGGAAGTGCCTAGCTGGGTGCTAGGCGGTCCGTCACACTGCCCATTAGGTGTTCCAAGAAAACCCATCTCTTCAGGAAGGTCTATGCCGCCTCTAACTAATAAAATGTACTCCTATTTCTCTGTCAGCTCATCCCAAACAGGTATTTTTGCATTACTTGGCCTTCCCCTTTATTAGATTGTAAACTCTAAAGAGAAGGACCCTCTGAACCCTCTTGCATTGTAACTGTATTTTAACTGTATGGTCTCCCTCCATTTTGTAAAGTGCTGCGCGCAAGCCTGTGGGGCTTGGGATCAAACATGCACAAGTGCGCTTCCTATGGGGGCACTGGATGAAGACAAGGAACCAGGAGTGCCAGTAGGGGAACCTGGGAAGAGGAAGATCAGGGCATGGAGCAGGCAAGTACAAAATGTTATTTTAGTACAAAAACAAAACAAAAAACAAAGCTTTACAGACACTTTAATTTATATTGAAGGCTTTTATTCATGGCAGTTCCCAGCAAACCTGTACTGGTCATATGACCCATGAGTGCATTCACAAAAAAAAAAAAAAAATGGTGCATGCCTGGTTTTATGTGCGTTCTTTAATTTTGAATGGGCTGCCTTAATGCAATGCATGTTAACATATTGCATACAGGTAGTCCTCGGGTTACAAAAAAGATAGGTTCTGTAGGTTTGTTAACTGTTGTTGTTTTTCTGCAGGCGTTCTGCAGGAGCACAAAAAACAATTTTGCAATAAAAAAAAAAAGTCTTACTTTTTGCTAAAATACAAATCCAAAAAAAAAAATTAAAAAAAACATTTTTTTCATCGGTTTTGGTGTTTTATATTATTCCTCATATTTTTGGTAAAAAAAAAAAAATCCCAATCGGCGTTTATTGGTTGGTTTGCGCAAAAGTTGCCGTGTTTACGGATGATGAGAATTAATTTCTGGGGTTTTTATTTATTTTTTACTAGTAATGGCGGTGATCTGCGATTTTTATCGGGACTTTGATATTGGGGCGGACATGTCGGACATTTTTAACACTTTTTTGGGACCAATGACATTTATACAGCGATCAGAAATTTAAATATCCACTGATTACTGTATAAATGTCATTGGCAGTGAAGGGGTTAACCTGCAGGGGGCAGGGAAATGGTTAACTGTATTCCCTAGGCGTGTTCTAACTGGAGGGGGGGCTGGGCTGCTCTGGGCATAAGAGATTTAACTGATCCCAGTGACAGGGATCAGTATATCTCTTATATGCCACCTGTCCCAATGGGGAACCGCCGTGTTTACATCAGCGGTTCCCCGTTCTTTGCCTCTGGCAGCTCACCGCGGCTCGCCGGCGGACATCGGGTCCGCCCGAGTCACGGGTACGATGTCCGCCAGCGCATGCGCAAATCGACGCCTATTTACGGCGATTCGCTAGACACGTCCCACTGTTGCCGTAAATAGACAGTGCGCGGCCGGGAACCGGTTAAATTGAATTTGTATGCAAGTTGGAAGAAGTACATTTTGTAAGTATCTCCAGACAAAAAAAAATATTTTTATGTTTTTTGGATAGCATATGGAAGGGTTAACACCCCTGTAATGTTTGTTTTGCTGAATTCCTCTTTTAGGGCTAATAACTAGCCCTTCTAGGCAGTGTTTTAGTTACTATAGCAGGGACGAGTGACAGACAGGGCATTATTTTCTAAGGACACCATGGGTACTTCTTAGTAGGAAAGACTATCAGCTATGCTGCCTGCTGTCATGGTTACCAGAACACCCCCACAGTCTGGGGCATCAAAGATCTGCAGTCTGCATCTAAGGTCACTTTTATGTTTCATGTTTGAAAAGGAGAGCCTTTGTTTATAGATTATAGTTGTGGTCTTTACAGAAAACTGGGTGGAGCTAAATTATTTAGGGGCATAGCTTCGAGCATACAAAAAGGAGATAATGAGCAGACGGCGGAAGTTTAAATATGGATTGAAACAGATGCCAAGAATAATTTTTAGGATGCAAGAAAATTGGTTCTGTGTAGTGTCCAAGTAGACATAATAAATAAGAATTACACACAGCATACAGAACAAGAATAGTGCTCCTGTGCGTCTCATCATACAAGAGACCTTTAATAATTCTTTCCCACGGCATGGCAATGCTAAACAGAGCAGTGAGACAGATTGTTGGAAAGTTTTATACAAGGTTACAGCCGGAGTCATAAAAAACTCCTTCAACTTCAAGTAGCACTTACAACAGAATGAGACCTAACCATGACAACCTTTTAGGGCTCATGGACACGGATGCATACATTGATGCAGAATTTTGCTTGCTGCAGACTGGCAGCAAGATCCTGCATTAAAAGTGGTCTATATTGCATCTCAACTCAATGGACATACACCCATGAGCTGAGAGGGGTACTATCCTGCACCGGCACATACACATTGCTGATGTTTACAATGGGCCCTGAATGAGTCATTCACTAGGCAGTGGAACAGAATGGCCTGGTCACTCTGCATCGCTGCTGCTGCCTAATGAATGATTAATTCAGGGCCCCGATGTAAATATCAACAGTCTACGTAGCAGAGGCACGGACAGAGACATAGAAAGACTGAAGGCCAAGGTCATTCTGCACCCGCCATGCCTACACACGGTTTAGTTTTACATCTCCTCCCTGGCCCTGAGTTCACTAGACAGATGGTACATTTCCTTCTTATGCTTATAAACGCTTGCACAAACGTGAAAATGGAACCACAGACGCAGATTTTTCTTTTTCTGGTTTACGAAGCCAAATGGTACAGACTTACACATTGTATTTTACACACGTGTGAATGATCCCTTAATTGTTCATCTATTTAGAGTGAATATCTAAATCTATCTAATCTACAGTGATTAATCGCAGAACCTGTACAAATCTGTCACAGTTGGCTGCCCAAGATTCCAGGTGCAGGGGTTTCCAATTCACAGAAAAAACATCACACAGACATAACAAAATGAGGGGGAGCTTGATTTCCATCTAAGAGTATTATATTTTGCTTGATAAATGTCTCGCACAAAAATGATCAGCCATAACACTAACACCGATTATCTTGTTACAATGGCATCTGAAAGTCAGTGGGATATATTAGGCAGCAACTAAACATGTTGCCCCTGAAGTTGATGTGTTGAAAGTAGAAAAAGAAAAAGGGATTTTATTATAACTTCACTGACAGACGCAGCCCTTCATTAGACAAGTGGGGTTATGCTCATATCACTAGGAGTAGACTAGGCAAAATAAAACAAAAGCATAGGTTGCCACTCCCAGGGGGCCGTCCTCACCTTAGCATATAACCCCCTGCTAGACAATAGCATATCAGTTCGTAACAAGCCGTACAAACTCAATAGAGGGGTGGGTGCTGCGTCTGTCAGAGAACTCAGAGAAAAGGATTTTACAGTAAGTTATAATAAAATCCCTTTTACTCTTACGTTCACTGACAGACGCAGCCCTTCATTAGACAAGTGGGGATGTCCCAAAGCTGTGTCAATCAAGAGGGGCGGGCAACTATAACAACAACTGTACCCAACAAAAAAAGCCCTCTCAGGCGGCGCCAGTCGTGCCTACACTGCCGCTTGCAAAACTTTGCGGCCAAAAGCAGCATCTGCCGATGCTGAAACATCAACTTTGTAAAACTTATTAAACGTGTGCACTGAAGCCCAAGTAGCCGCTTTGCACACCTGAGACACCGAGGCCTGGTGTCTAAATGCCCAGGAAGTACTAACTGCCTTGGTGGAATGAGCCGTGACTGGAAAAGGGGGAACCTTGCCCTGAACCTCATATGCATGAGTCACGGTCTTCCTAATCCAACGAGAAATGGTAGCTGACGAGGCCGCCATGCCTTTGCACGAACCTTCCGTCAGCACAAAGAATCAGACTTCCGAAAGGAAGCTGTAGAAATCAAATACACCCGCAAGGCCCTCACTGGCGTACTTGACGCCAGGTTCTTGTCCAGTCCCTGCTGCAAAAAAGTCAGCACCCTGGACACTGCATAAGAGCGGGGATTCCAACCACCCGCCTCACACCAGGCAATATAGGCCTTCCAGGCCCTATGATAAATCTTACGTGAAGTACACTTGCGCACTTCAATCATAGTAGGGATCACGGAGTCAGAGACACCCCTATCCCCCTATCAGTTTTAATGTGTGTCAGTTATGTGTTCTGTTCACAACAATGCCAATGTCACGTCAGTTGTTTCCTGTGCAGAAAACTGCATATACGTTGGTAGATTCCTGCACAGAAAAAAAAAAACGCACAATATATGTGTTGTGGTATGAACAGGACACAGAGAACAATTGTGTTTTTTTGTGCCCTTGCAGAACGCCTGCAGAGAAACTGACATCTCTGCACCATGGGGTGAGCGAGGCCTTAAAGTGATTGTAAAGCTTTGTTTTAAAAAAAACAAACAAACATGTCATACGTACCTGCTCTGTGCAAGGGTTTTGCACAGAGCGGCCCCAATCTTCCTTATCTGGGGTCCCCCAACAGCGCTCCTGGCTCCTCTGCTTCTCGAGTGTCCCCACGGAGAGCCGATTTCCATGGGGGCACTCATGACACAGACAGCACGACTTGACCTCGCCCCCCGTGCCAATGGCTCCTGCTGCTATCAATCTATGCAATGATTAGCGGCTGGGGCTGCTGTGCTTGTCCTCGTTGCTGGGGCGATCAGGCTCAGATAAGTGATAGGGGGGCTCTGGGGGGCTGCTGCAGCACAAAAAGGTTTTTCACCTTAAGCCCTGGTTCACATTACAGCAATTTGGCATGCCAAATCGGCGGCGATAGCATCATCCTAATCGGTGTGACACCGCACTTGCGGCACCGTCCTAATCGGTGCGGCGCCACACCGATTTCAAAAAGTAGTTCTTGTACTACTTTTTGCGATTTTCAAGTGCGATTTCCATAGGCATCTGTGCAGAAACCCGCACAGATGTCTGTGAAATCGCCACTGAAATTGGGACTGACATGCGGGAATGAAATGTTGCGAGTTCAGCCTGAACTCACACCATTTCATTCCCGCACTCAGTACATAGAATGTATTAAGGTGAAAAAACATGAGGGTATACAACCCCTTTAAGAATTTGCTATTGACAGCTTGGTTTCAGGCAGCACAGCATAACTTCAGAGGTCTAGTGGTATATGTACTATGAGAGCTATGATCATGTATATATGGATTTTTTTTTTGAGTGGTCTTGTATTATATGGCCTACATTTATATTTTTATTAGAGGTCTTCCGTTGCACTTTTTTGTTTTATATACACGTTTGGTTCGGGAATGCATGTCAATAAGTAGCGGCAACCCAAGACACATTTGTTTCATTTTTTTTTGTGTAACGCAGTGACTTTATTGTAGTAGAGGTCTAGTGGTGTCTAACTCAATGGGTCAGGGCTGTTTTGCCAGTAAAAGGAGGACCTACATAATATTAGGTGGGTGGTCATAAAATTACAAGGTGGCGTGGCTCCAAAACAGCACTTCTCTCGGCTGGGTGAAGATAGGACCTGGCTACATGTTTCAGGGCAGAAAGGAGGTCCCCTTTATCAAACCATGATAAAGGGGACCTCCTCCATGCCACCTTGCCACTTGTGGAAGCTGCTGATTCTTATGTTCCAGCCCAAAGCCTGACAGCTGCACTTTCTTCAAGAACTCTGCTTCAACCAGCCATGTGCCTGCTGAGCTCTGCAGCCTTACAGTGACCCTATGGATGTCTATATGGGTCTATGACAAGCCTTGATCTACGTTTATCTATTTTGGAAGATCAGGATTATTTTAAGAACTTGAGGAATCTGGGATCTTGTCGAATTACCAT
Source organism: Glandirana rugosa (assembly GCA_018402905.1). Lineage (NCBI taxonomy): Eukaryota > Metazoa > Chordata > Amphibia > Anura > Ranidae > Glandirana > Glandirana rugosa. Next base: position 68,773 of record BLSH010341846.1, on the reverse strand, counting down.
TACAACTCCTATCTGTTCGTTGCAAGATATACCCACACACAGGCCAGTAAGACCTCCGTAATAGGGGTCATCGTATGATGGTAAGAGGCAGTTTGTGTGGGTGTCGGTGATGGTTTCTTTTTCTCCTGTGGTGACCACTTTTTTCATCTGTAGTGTCATTATTATACTCACACCATGGAATTCCTTTTGGGACTTTGATCAGTTGTTCTTTGTATAATTTTTTGAGCGCTGCACCTATATTCTTTATTCTGTGCATGAACTTTTGTTCCGACTTTTTGTGCTAGCGGCTCAAAATTTCTATTACGGATCTAGCGCAGTAGCCTTTTTGATTTATTATACTGCTACATATCTTTGGTAAAAAAATAGTGTATATTATTTGGTCCGTGTGAAGGTTATAGAGTCTACAAGCTATGGTGCCAATCTCTGAAAATTGATCACAACTGATGTACTGACGGCCTATCTCATTTCTTGAGACCCTAACAAGCCAGGAAAGTACAAATACCCCCCAAATGACCCCTTTTTGGAAAGTAGACATTCCAAGGTATTTAGAGGCATGGTGAACTTTTTTGAAGTTGTAATTTTTGCCCACAATTCTTTGCAATATTTTTTTCACAAAATTGTCATATGTTAACAGGTTATTTCTCACACCCAGCATATGCATACCACAAATTACACCCCAAAACACATTCTACTACTCCTGAGTATGGCGATACCACCTGTGTGAGGCTTTTACACAGCCTGGCCACACACAGAAGCCCAACATGCAGGGAGCACCATCAGGCGATCTAGGAGCATAAATTACACACATAATTTCTTAACCAACTCTTGCACTTTTGAAGGTCCTGGAGTACCAGGACAATGGAAACGCCCAAAAAATGACCCCATTTTGGAAAGCAAACACCCCAACGTATATTCTAGGAGGCATAATGAGTTTTTTGAACATGTCATTTTTTCCACAAGTTTTTTGGAAAATGTGGAAAGAAAATGAAAACATTTTTTTTTTTTTTTTTACACAAAGTTGTCCATTTATACAATACTTCTAACACACAGCATGTACATTGCAAAAAGGACACCCCACAAAATATTCTGCTATTCCTTCCGAGTATGGCGATACCACATGTGTGACACTTTTACACAGCCTGACCACATACAGAGGCCCAACATGCAGGGAGCACTGTCAGGTGTTCTAGGGGCATACATTTCAAATCTAATTTGACTAACTTTTACACTATTGAGAGGCACTGTGGTGGCATGGATAGGCACTGTAGTGGCAGGGATAGGCAGTGTGGTGGCACGGATGGGCAGTGTGGTGGCACGGATGGGCAGTGTGGTGGCACGGATGGGCAGTGTGGTGGCACGGATGGGCACTGTAGTGGCACGGATGGGCACTGTAGTGGCACGGATGTGTCACAGAGGAGAACTGATGTGGTATGGATGAGCATGAATGAGGCACAAAAGAGCCATGGATGGGGATAGATGAGCACGGATGGGGATGACTGAGCATGGATGGGGATGGATGAGCATGGATGGGGATGGATGAGCATGGATGGGGATGGATGAGCATGGATGGGGATGGGTGAGCATGGATGGGGATGGGTGAGCATGGATGGGGATAACTGAGCATGAATGAGGATAGACTAGCACGGATGGGGATGGATGAGCATGGATGGGGATGGAGGAGTACGGATGGGGATGGATAAGCACGGATGGAGATGGATAAGCACGGAGGGGGAAGGATAAGCACGGATGGGGATGGATGAGCACGGATGGGGATGGATGAGCACGGATGGGGATGGATGAGCACGGATGGGATGACTGAGCACGAATGAGGATGGATGAGCACGGATGGGGATGGATGAGCACGGATGGGGATGGATGAGCACGGATGGGGATGGATGAGCACGGCTGGGTGAGGATGGCTGAGCATGGATGGGTGGCTGAGCATGGATGGGGTGAGGATGGCTGGGTGGGTGAGGATGGCTGGGTGGGTGAGCATGGCTGGGTGGGTGAGCATGGCTGGGTGGGTGAGCATGGATGTGTGGCTGAGCATGGATGGGGTGAGGATGGCTGGTGGATGGATGGGGTGAGGATGGATGGATGGGGTGAGGATGGATGGATGGGGTGAGGATGGCTGGATGGGTGTGGATGGATGGTGGGGAGTGCAGCCTGTCCCCCACTGTCACTTAGCAGCGCTGTGGGCACTACACATCGCCCACAGCGCTGCACACGTCCTCTCTCTCCCTCTCTCACTGCACCGATTGGTGCAGAGAGGAGAGAGAAAAGCCGGCGGAAGCGCTGGCTTGTTTACATGTGATCGCTCCATCATTTGACGGAGTGATCACGTGGTGAAAGGCCGCTCACAGCGGCCATTCACAGCGATCCGTGATGCGCCGGGTCAATAGACGTCCCCCCAGAGTTAAGCAACCACCCTGTAGACGTCTTTTGTCTATGGGTCGGTTGTTAATTGGTTAAATGTATTAATGCTACAATAGCATTCCTTTGCAATGGCACTACAATGCACTAAAGTTGTGCACCTGCACTGCAGGCCAATGCAACGTACAGCAACACATCACTGTGCAGTGTGGTGTGCTATGTGGAATAAGTGCAGGTTTTTTTTGTCCATTCTGGTGTGCCAACAAACCAAAACAGCTGCAGGTTGTTCAAACCAGTTGCTGAAATTTTCTGTGTTGATGGGACAACGCACTATTCTCAGATTATAAATTATTGCTTGAGTGGTCACATTCTGTCCATAAGGCTAGGCTCACACCTATGCCTTTTTTAGTGAGTTTTGCAGAAACTCACTGCAGTCCATTTTACAGGTTTCCTATGGGACACGTTCACATCTATGCGCTTTTCAGCCGCTGCATTTTTGCAAAGGGTCAGAGATTTTTTTTCCCCGCAGCAAATTGCGTTTTGCATGTAATAGACTTCAATCTCCAATGCATTTTCTTTCCTTAACAAAATGTCAATAGTCATTTGTTAGAGTGGCGGCCGCCGTGTCCTTAACAACCGATGAATCATCAGCTGTCAGTGGGATTACCTGCTGACAGCTGAATAAAAAAAAAAAAAAAAAAAAAGAATTGCTGGCAAACAGAAAATAAGGCATGGGGTCCACACTAATCCATACAAGAGCCTTGTGACCAGAGCAATACCGTGTTACCATAGTACTAATTTTTAAGGAATGAAACTGATTCATTCAGTGTGTATTGTTGTGACTAGCGGTGACTTTTCACAGCTAATCACATGGTACACAGATGGGCTGTGATTTGCCCTGTCTGTACCACGTGATCATTGCGACCAATCACAGCTAGCAACACACAATGAATGGCATGAATCAAAGGCATTCATTGTTTACAATTGTCATGCATCTGTTGTGACTGGCCACAAAGATTACATGATATCGGCAGCGGGCAAGTACACTGATCAGTTGTCGGCTGTTGACATCTCCCCCCCAATTTGAGGACATATGGCCTGGTATGGTTCAGGAGGGGGTAGGCCGCTAGCTCGTCCCCTCCCTATCCTGACCTGCTGGGCTGTGTGCTTGGATAAGGGTCTGGTATAAGGGCCAGGTATAAGTTTGGGGGAGGGGGTTGCACGCCAATTTTTTAAATTTTGGTGTGGAGTGCCCCTCAAAATCCATACCAAACACAAAGGGCCTGGTATTGATTGGACGGGGATCCCACTTCATTTTGTTACCGTTTTTTATTGCCGGCAGCCCACTGACAACTCATCGGTTGTTAAGGATGTGGCAACCAGCTTCCCAGACTGCTCCTTAACAGCCAGCTATACACAGAGACAAAAAAAAGGGTCAAAAACGTGTGTACAAAAACGCACTGCAAAATGCACTGTAGAACGCATCAACCGCAAACTGCATAGATGTGAACCAAGCCTTAAAGTGTTATTAAACCCACAACAGTAAAATCAGTCTGTATATGCAGCATAGCATGCTTGTTATACTCACTGTGGAACTTAAGGGGTTAATCCTCAGAATTGTTTAAAGAATGCTGTTTTATCTTGCATGCACAGATTTTTCCCTCCTGCACTGTCAATCTGAGCAAGTCCATATAATACACAGCAGGGAGGTAAACCTGCACATGCTCAGTTTGGTCTCTCATGCTGGATTGGACATTTCCTCTTTAGGTCACATGATATTGACATCACACATGTGGGCATGTATACAGGCTGTAGTAGGAATCTCCTCCTATCTGAACACACAGCTATAGACAAACTGTGCAGGTTATCAGGAAACCATGGTATACAGATCGTCCCAAAAGGTATATAGTGGCAGTATTTTAATGTAAAAAGAAGATTTCTAAGCTGTGGGCACTGTGGGGGGCAGATGAACTATTTTCTTATCACTGGGTTTAGTATAGTTGCCACATCATCCCTTTAATCCAGGACACATATGGATTACACAGGTTCTGAGGCTAATTTAATGGAGATAAGGCACCAAGTGAGTTTAATTACCATCGTAATCAGCCACAGAGCCTGTTTAATTAATGTGTGTCCTGGATTAAAGGGATGATGTGGCAACCCTAGTTTAGTAACACTTTAAACTCAAGTTCAGAAAACTCTCTTTTTATTCTCCACTGCCTGGAGGAGGGCTGTAAATACCAGGATGACTGAGTGTAGCCAGACACAGCTGCATTTAATGTTGTATGACTTCAGTAGTGAGAAGGAATTCATTAGTACTGACAATCAGATGGAACTAGGATAACATTCAAGCACCACTAACAGACCACAGGTGATATCATTTGCTATAGCACAAAACTTATGAGGTTAATTAGGATCGTGATTGAAAAAAATCTTTCAATAATAAAGCCTCACTCCTCACAATGGTTGGTCCTCAGCAGCATTATGAAGGGATGACATTTAGAAATCTATAGAATACTGAAATATATACAACCTAACCTCATGTTAGATATCTTATAGTGGTTACTTCTATTTGCATTGTTCTACAATCTTGTGCCTCCTTCCTGAACAACAATTGTTATTTCTACCTTGGTATACCACATTTATCACTGGTGTCATACTGCAGCATTTCAAGAGCGCACATCTCACTTTCCCATTTATTTTGTCCTTTACTGGAGTCTGGAGGTACTTGCAAAAAATATACATAGCTAGCCATACACGTGTGGCAGGGAACAGGTTAATTTGATTAGCACTTAGCCTTGTGTGAGACAGCAGATGGAATCTGGTGTATGCTCCCTCACGTGTCTAACATTTTCTAGGCTTGACAAGATAAATGTATTTCATCTCTCAAAGTTGGAAATGAAAAATTACTTTTCTGCCTTAATGCACTGGTTTTAAAAATATTAAAGATTAAAAGCATTTGGCATTTTACAATGTGTTGGCAGTTGTTGGCGATAATTGCAGACCCTAAGGAAATATATGGGAGCCCAGGCATTAAACTGGCAGTGTAATTAATGGTCCCTATAGCAAATAAGATTCATAATTCTAATCACAGTGGATTTTCATAGTACATATATAAGCAAAAAGAACAGTAGCATTGTAGTATTGAGAAAACTGTTTTGCACTTAAATCTCAAAGTAATTCACTGCTTTTGCCCTGGTTCACATTGGTGCGTTTTGGCATGTGATTTGACATGTCAAATCCCATGCCAAATCATCGGCAATTGCTGGCAATGGCATTGTCTGAATCGGTGCAACGCTGCACCAATTTCCAAAAGTCGTTTCTGTACTACTTTTGGCGATTTTAGGTGCGATTTCTATTGACATTTCTGCAGCAACCCACACAGATGTCTCTGAAATCGCACCTGAAATCAGGACTGACATGCAGGAATGAAATGGTGCGAGTTCAGCTGAAATTGAACAATTTCATTACCGCACCAATGTGAACCTAAGCTTAACCGGTTCCACACTGCCTACCGTCTATTTACGGCGGCAGTGTGGACGCTGTAAAAAAGCGTCGATCTGCGAGTGGCCGCTAGGGGGCGCACGCGCCACACTCCTGAGGAGTGTGCCCGCGGCTCGGGCGGACCCGATGTCCGCCGGCGAGCCGCGATGAGCGGCCACAGGCAAAGAATGGGGAACCACCGATGTAAACACGGTGGTTCCCTGCCCTGTTAGTGGGGGCATAGGAGATCTACTGAACCCTGTCACTGGAATCAGTTAGATCTCTCATGCCCATGGTAGCCCAACCCCCCCACAGTTAAAACACACCCAGGGAACATAGTTAACCCCTAGATCACCCCCTGCAGGTGAACCCCTTTACTGACAATGACATTTATACAGTAATCAGTGGACATTTAAATTTCTAATCGCTGTATAAATATCATTGGTCCCAAAAAAAGTGTCAAAAATGTCTGACATGTCCGCTGCAATATCGCAGTACTGCTAAAAACCGTAGATCGCCGACATTACTAGTAAAAAATAAAAACTCCAGAAATTAATTCTCATCATCCGTAAACGCGGCCACTTTTGCGCAAACCAATCAGTAAACGCCGATTGCGATTTTTTTTAATCACAAATATGAGGAAGAATATAAATCGGCCAAAACTGATGAAAAAAAACTTTTTTTATTATTTTTTTTTTTGGATTTGTATTTTAGCAAAAAGTAAGAAATTTGTTTTTTTTTTGCAAAATTGTCACTTTTCTTTTGTTTATAGCAGTGATCAGAAATGACGCAGAGGAGATCAAATACCACCAAAAGAAAGCTCTATTTGTGGGAAAAAAAGGACACAAATTTCGTTTGGGTACAACATCGCAAGACCACGCAATTGTCAGTTAAAGCGTCGCAGTGCCAAATCGCAAAAAGTGCTCTGGTCCTAACCTTGGAAATTCTTCCGGGGCTGAAGTGGTTAATGGAATCAAATCATAAATAATTCCACAAAATGCATGATCAAGCCCTGCTAAACACTCTTCATATAAAGGCCAAGGTTAATATGTGTCAGGCATTATTAGACTGTTTGTATTTAAACAAAAAGAGGTTCATCTGTGCACTGCAAGCCTGTCCATGGGAAAAGGGATTCAATCTTGTTTTGATAAAGAAAAGGGGTTTATTTGTGCCTTACAGGTCCGCTGACAGTGACAGATTTACTCCCTAGGTTGTCTGTATGGAGGATTAATGTTCTGCAACAACATTTTTGGCCAGGAAATGGATTAGTCTATGTTGGGCATGTTTTTGTACAGTAGTAACAAAAATAGAGTATTTTGTGCACAGTGAGAAAGTGATTTCATGATACAAGAATGCTATTATGAAAAATGTAACTATTGTGCTACGATTACAACAATATAAGACCTTATGAGCTGTATAAAATACATAGGCACTTAGAACCTGTGCAAAAGAGAGCATGGGCAAACTGAGAGCAGCTGAAAATGTACTAAAAATGTTAATGTACAGTACCTTTACATTCCCTGGCTGACCTGGTAGGTTGGTTTGATTACATACTAGTGCAAATACAGAACATACAATTAAAGAGCTTTTATTTTAATCCAGAAAACAAATCACAGATTGTGGATATTGTCTCTCTGTATGTGAGCTTAAGTAATATTAAAGATTTTTTTAAAAAAATAACAAACATGTCATCCTCACCAGCTCTGTGCAGTCGTTTTGCACAGAGCAGCCCTGATCCTCCTCTTCAGCCCCTCCCTACTGCCATGTGCCCCCAGAGCAGTTTACAATGGTCATGTGTCAATTCAGACAGATAACTGTGGCTCGGTCCTGCACCCTCTCTCTCCTCATTGGCTCACCGGCTGTGATTGTTACTTTACACTGTGATTATGGAGTCCGCCTTTCAATGTTTGAGTGGCAATATACTGTAGTACTTGTTCTTTCCTAATCAACAGCATGCTTTATATATTGTAGAACAATGTCTCTTTTTTTTTTTGTTTGATTTTTGCAAACACAGTCAAAGTGATGTGTGTTCGAAAATCTTGGTTACAATCTACAATAATAAGCAAAGAGTTTATGCTATAATGCAGAGAAAAAAATTGCAATTTTTATGATGATAAAAGGGTTCAAGGTGCCCTTGGGGACTAACAGTTAGCCCCACAATACCAACACCAACCCATATCCCCATCTTCCAACCTTCTGAACCCTCCCCCCTCCCCTCTTTCCATGTTTTTTTTTTTTTCTTTTTTCTGTTCTCATCTCATCCTCCTTTGTTATGTCCTTTGACTATTGTGCCTTCCACCAAACCCTTGTACATCCTTAGAAAGCTTATTTTCTTTTGATCTCATGCACCAATAGGCAGATGATCTCATAACCCCAGAAGACCCATAAGCACAGTTGAGGTGGCCATAAACTGATCAAAATTTCGCCAGTTCAGAACTGACTGGACACATTTCTAACCATGTACTGCCACTGCAGTTGAACAAAAGTCGATCTACTGACCAACTTCTGTTCAACCACCTTGACTGATAAAAGGCACTCAAATGGCAGCTGCAGCACTGATCTGTGTTTCCTGACAGTGGGGGAGTCTGCTGTCAGAATACTATAGCACAGTTAAGAGAATTTCCCCATCTACCTAAAATATGTGAATGGGGAAGCCCGCTCAGTTTTATTTTGTTCAGCCTATTGGCTGAACAAGGGAAAAAAATGGATCCATGTATGGACCGCTTTAGTTAGTTATCTGGCTACACAGAGGCCAACGAGCCCTAAATGATAATCTAACACTACTGGCCATACATGGCTCAAATGTATTTATTCACAGGGATCAACCAAAATGTGACCAGTGGATGGTCCTGCCAACACCACCTGGCTGGACAAACCTCGACTAAGGAAGGAGCTGCCGAAAAAAAGTCAGCCAAACAGTGACTGCAGCCAGTTATAGTCACTGTTCAGGTATTCTGAGAGCTGCGTGCGCTGGCCATAAGAATACAATAGCCAACAGCAGAGATTCGGCCTTTCACCCAGTTTAAAGTGAACGGGGGAAAATATGGATATCTCTTCACGTAATAATCTTGACATACATGGCCATCCTAACAAAGGAAAAAGGGATTTTATTATAATTTACCGTAAAATCCTTTTCTCCGAGTTCACTGACAGACGCAGCTCTTCTTGACTTTGTGGGGTTTTATGTTCGTCTTACCAGGAGTTAACTAGGCAGGGAAAGAATTCAGCTGGCCCCTCCCCTGGGGGCCGTCCTCCTTTCCTACATTAAAACCCCCCCTCACAGAGGACTCTCCAGTTTGTACACAAGCCGTACCAAAACAGAGCCCAGAGGGGTGGGTGCTGCGTCTGTCAGTGAACTCGGAGAAAAGGATTTTACGGTAAGTTATAATGAAATCCCTTTTTCTCCTACGTTCACTGACAGACGCAGCTCTTCTTGACTTTGTGGGGACGTCCCCAAGCTG
>BLSH010341846.1:12216-30093 GCA_018402905.1 Glandirana rugosa | reverse complement strand
CAGTTCAGTCTTCTTCAAAAAAGCCCGTAGGCCGAGTCGTCCCTTTCCGACGTTCTGGCCTTTCCGAAAGCGTCCAGTGTCATTTTCCGGGACCGTCTTATTCAGGCTTTTTCGCTTCCTATTTAGGCGGAGGCGTACTACCCAACGGGGGTGGGTGCCCACCCCCCGGCCAATGACCCCAAGCGTCTGTCCACCCGACGGGCGTAGTTGCTAGCCACCGAGGACCTCCACCACAGGAGGCCCATGTCCTATCTTAAGTCGAGAGACGGGGTCTTTCTAAGAAGCGGGAGTTTGGACTCCGAGTGCGTCCTTGCGGTGGTCCGCGAAGATCCGCGACGTGAAATCTCTCCATCCTGGGAACCGGTATGATCACCCCCTGTTCGGCGAGAGCTCGGACAGCGCCTAGAAGCGCCTGGTGGCGTTCCTGCGTGAGCCTCAGGTTTGAGGGCGAAGAATCTTTCTGGGGCAGAGAGCTGAATTCTATCCTGTACCCGGAGGACACCACCTCCAGGAGCCACCGATCGTTGATGCGGGCAGCCCACCTGTCTGCGAACCCCAGTAACCGGCCCCCCACCCGTGGGTGGGGGCAACCCATCATGCGGAGGCGGATTTATCCTTCGCTTTTTCGGACTTATTCTGCCAGGGCCTTTTACTGTGACCTGCGAAAGCCTTTCCGGTCTTGCAGCCTTTCCCTGCTGAGCCGGATGCCCGAAAAAACTTCTTCTGACTTGACGCGACAGGGCCCTGTCTGCGCCGAAACTCACGCCGTTTAGGCTCCGGGAGAAAAGTACTTTTCCCTCCCGTGAAAACCTTAATGATTTCGTCCAACTGTGGGCCAAACAGACGCTCTCCCTGAAAGGGAAGGTCCGCCAGTGCTTTCTTTGAAGCCTGATCGCCCGACCAAGATCGGAGCCATAGCACCCGTCTGATAACGATTGAAAAAACAGACATTTTTGACAATATAGGAAGAAGGTCTAAAGCAGCTTGACATATGTAGCGGAGCCCCTCCTCCAAATGTTGTGCCCGCTGTACCTCAGCCTGTGCACAATCACAAGTCAAATTAGTGCATAGAGCAGTAGCCTGCACCTGCGACTGCGCTGCCATTGCAGTTGCTAGTGCCGGCCGCATGGCTGAGCCAGCCAACAAGAACAGTGCCTTGGACACTGTCTCCGTGCGGCGATCGGCCGCTTCCTTAAAGGAAGGCGACCCCTCCAAGGGAATGGTGGTTGCTTTATTTACCCGCGCCACGGCGGGGTCCACCACCGGAGAGGCCCATCTCTTAGTAAAGCTCTCCTCAAAGGGGTAGCGCACCGCAAAGTAAAAGAACTTGGTGGCCTACGCCACTCCTTAAACACCGCCTGCTCAAATAATGGGTCATAAGGGTAAGCCCTAGGGGCCCTAGGCGGTCTAAGTGGGCCACAAACATAAGCGGACTCATGCGACTCCCCAGCTGGATCAAGACGCATGGACTTGTGGATATCAGTGATCAGTGCCTCCACTATCACCTTATCACGCGAAGACAGAGTTTCTTGACTCTCCTCATGCTCTGAGGGTGGTTCACCCTCTGAAAGATCCACAGGTGTGACCAATGATTCACTTTCCAGATCTGAATCCTCCCCGGAGGAAAGAGGGGGGGCGGGCGTTTTTGAGGAAACCTTGGGACGGGTACCTCTGCCCTGGGAAAGAACTCCCCAAACACCGCCCTCAGCTGTTCTAAAGACACTAGCGTTCCTGGGGTGGATTGTAGATCCGCAGGTACTCCTGCCATAGTATTGCCGGCCTCTGACATTACAGGCTTCCGGCATCCCCACTGTGCAACCACCACCTCAACTCCACCAATCAACCAGGGAGACCCGGGAGGATTGCCCACACCGCTACCAGCACCCAGGAAGGGCCAGCTATACTTGCTGTTTAGATGCCTCAGCACTCCGATCGGAAGAGCAATGCCCCCAAACTACTGCACGCCAGGAGCCTGCTGCTGTGTGTCAGCCACGCTGTACAAGCGAAAACCGGAAGCCACTTCCGTTTTTAAGCACTTCCTGTATCAGGGCTGCACTTCCTTGAGCTACCACTGGAGGCCGCCAGACCGCAGGCTGAGAACCACATGGTTTCACAAACAAATGAACGCTGCCATTACACCCGCGCAGTCGACCACGAACGAGCGGTGCTCTATCTTTCAATGGCGGTGACCCGCCGAACACAGCGCTCCGGACGGTCGGTGCAGAGTCGAACGGTCAGTGCAACAGTGCCGTACTGCGGCTGGGGGGAGTGGGAGGGGGGACGGGGACGGAGGCTTAACCTCACAAGGGTACTACCCAAAATGTCCCTCTACTGAGCCCCCACCGGCCGGCTTACCACCAAAGCTGCCCAGACGCCCACTCTCCACGCCCTAAGGCGGCAGAGGGGTCCACTCACCAATCCTCGATGGGCGCAGCGGTAGCCACCGGGGCAGACCTACCATCCCCTAGGGGAGGCATGCTGCTGGCCAGGCCCTTGGACAGGCGTACCTAGTCACTGGGCTCTAGTGGGTTTTAGCCACTGGCCGCCTGCACGGAACGGGCGCTATGCGGTGGGCACCCCGAAGGGCGTTCGCATAGTGTCGGCCGGACTGGGGAAAGATTTGGATTCGAGATATCCTCTATACCACCAGCCAGCTTCTTGATAGCAGTCTTCATCAGATGAATCTTCAGGAGACCGCAGATCCCAAAGGGAACCAGGTCTACTCCTTGCACTAGGCAAAAGAAAACTGATGTGCTATGCAGAGCAAGGGGATTATATGCTGAGGTGAGGACGGCCCCCTGGGAGGGGCCAACCTACGCTTTTGTTTGTTTTTGCCTAGTCTACTCCTAGTAGGATGAGCATAACCCCATGTGTCATAAGAAGGCTGCGTCTGTCAGTGAACGGAAGAGAAAGAATGCAAGCTGCTGCTGTAGACCTCTCCTTCTGAAAATGATAGTCTTTTAGCTCTACTGCTGATTTAACAGACTTTCTAAGTCACTGAAAACAAATATGCATATCAGGTTTTCTAACTTGCTGCAAATGTGTTCAAGGGCTGAAGTTGAATGTGCAGCATGTCAGCCAGGCAACTAGCATCTTCACATGGAAGACAGCAAATGCAGCTTTCAAACTTCTCCCAGTAGACATTTGTGTCAATAAAAATACATAAACTCATATGTACATCACACTCCATACAATTAGAAACACTGTGATCAGACTATGAACATTCAAGTATTTGCATACACAATATTTAACAAGCAGTAAATCGGCTTTAGAATAAGCCTTCACTGACCACTCTAGCTGCAGGCACAGAGGATTAATTGAGGAACAAAAAATAGGGAAATGGAAGCAAATCCCTTAAGTGGATTAATTCATCTCCTCAGCAGTTCAGCTCATCCTGCCCCAGACTCTACCCCAACCCAGCAGTGTCTTACCCTTTGAATGCCTAATGTCAACACTGCTGAGAGAATTACTTGGGCAACTTCTGTGCATCTGCTGTGAACTTTGAGGATGAATTGCTTGTTAAAACCCAACTGAATTTTCTGTTAAAATCAGCTAAATACTGTACATTTGAGGTTCATTAAAAGATGTTTTCTTGCAGTTCATTCTCTTAGAAAGCAACCATAGACTCGATAGAAAAGTCTTAGGCTTTGTTGAGTCAGAACCAGAGCTTCTCAGCCAGCTGAGGTCATAATCTTTATGGATTGCAGAGTTAAGTAGTCCAACTCAGTAGGGGGTGTGTTGGACTGACATAAGGACACCATTGCTTTCACACAATGAGCAAAAGGTACTTCTCTAAAGCATGCTAGCAGGGGACATGCTTTTCTATTGTGGCTACTTTCTAAAGAAAACACATTGCAAGACTGAACATCTCTTGTTTTGAGGCACCTGGAATGAACTTAGCCAATTAAAAGAGAAGTAGGGCCAAAGCTCTTTTTGTGCTACTTCCCCTGAAGGCCAAAGAAGTGCACCTAGTTCTGCACTCCTGTGACCCAAACTCAGCCAACAATGGGCTAAATGCCGCTGTTGGCTTAAGTCGCTCAGCCAATCCAGGCTTTAAAGAGATCCTGACTAAGACCAAGATGCCTGAGCAGCCTGAACCAGCCACTCTCGCCACCCTCTGCAGCCCATCGCTCCAGTGAGCACCAGAGGGGAAGAGCACAGAGTCAGTGACCGACAGTCTCCACTCTCTGACTGAGAACTTAGCAATCATCAGTCTTTGATTGCTCAGTTTATAAGGTAGAGGTGGCATTAGACTGATACTGCATCCACCTAGGTGAGTATGCATGTTTATTTTGAAATCCCACATTTTTTTTAAAAAAAGCTAAAGGTTCAACTGGGCTTTCACAATATGTAAATACTTGAAAATTCCTGTGATACCATAGGAATGGACCATGGCCCGAATCTGTATAGCACCCTGTGGCTAACTACACTAGGTGCACCTTGTGCAAAGGTGAGCAACAAACGTAGAATTCAGTGCCTGAAGTAAACATTACAGGAGAGCCTGCTGCAGTAGGCTCTGGGTATGGTTTCCCATATATATATATATATATCAAGGGTAACAGATTGGGAAAATGATAGTGAGCCCTGAGGTAAGCAGTCCAATCTTAATAGAAGTGTCAGTCAAATTAGTGAAATAAAGAATGGTTTAGAAAAAAATTTCATAACCCAAGGACACTAGCGAAAAACAGGGGTCCCGTGAAGTGGATAGGGTTATTTGGAGGGGCATTTGGGGAGTTCCCAGCAGAGCTTTTGCCAGTGTCTGATAACCTGAATGCAGAAGCATATAACCAATGGTCTATGAATATAAGTCTTGTATCATGTACTGTATGATTAAAATATTAGCTAGTATCAGCTCCTCTGTGTCCCCCCACCCTTTTATTTGTTCTAAGAACACCTGTCATGTACAAACAGTACATTCTGTCAGTTCAACCAACCATTGAAAAGATTTTATACTTTGGTTTATAACCAATGCCATCAGTACATGCCTGATTTAGCAGCAAACATAATGGGGTGGGGTGGATTTATCAAGGAAGCTGCAGAGTGATTTGGCACCAGCTCAGTGAAAATAACTCATGCATTTATCAAAAGATAAATGATACATTTTTTCCCAAAACACACATAAACTGTATAATATATATATATATATATATATATATATATATATACACACACATACACACACACACACACACACAGTCAAGCTCATAAGTTTACATACACTGGCAGAATTTATGATTTCTTGGCAATTTTTCAGAGACTATGAATGAGAACACAAACATTTCTTCCACTCATGGTTAGTACTTGGCTGAAGCCATTTATTATGAATTAACTGTTTACCCTTTTTAAAATTATAATGACAACAAAAACTACCCAAATGACCCTGATCAAAAGTTTAAAACCCTGGTGATTTTGGCATGATAACATGCACACAAGTTGACACAAAGGGGTTTGAATGGCTAGTAAAGGTAACCATCCTCACCTCTGATCTATTTGCTTGTAATTAGTGTGTGTGTATAAAAGGACAATGAGTTTCTGGACTCCTGACAGACCCTTACATCCTTCATCCAGTGCTGCAATGATGTTTCTGGATTGTGAGTCATGGGGAAAGCAAAATAATTGTCAAAGGATCTGCGGGACAAGGTAGTTGAACTGTATAAAACAGGAAAGGGATATAAAATTTGCATTCATCAGCCAGGAAGCTGCGCATGGGACGTACTCTGACATTCCAACATGACAATGTTCCAAAACACAAGGCCAAGTCGACCGGTCATTAGCTACAGCAGAATAAAGGGAAGGTTCTGGAGTGGCCATCTCAGTCTCCTGACCTCAGTATCATTGAGTCACTCTGGGGAGATCTCAAAACGTGCAGTTCATGCAAGACAGCCCAAGAATTTCCAGGAAGTGGAGGCTTTTTGCCAGAGGGAATGGGCAGCTTTACCATCTGAGCAGATAAAGACCCTCATCCACAAATACCACAAAAGACTTCAAGCGCTCATTTATGTTAAAGAGGGCAACACACTGTATTAAGAACTGGGGTATGTAAACTTTTGATCAGGGTCATTTGGGTAGCGTCTGTTGTCATTACGATTTACAGTTGATTGATAATAAATGGCTTCAGCCAAACTTAACCATGAGTGAAAGAAAAGTTTTTGTGTTCTCATTCATATTCTCTGAAAAATGGCCAAGAAATCATAAATTCTACCAGGGTATGTAAACGTATGAGCACAACTGTGTGAGTATATATATATATATATATATATATATATATACATACATATACACACACACATTATTGGAAGGAAATCAGATAACTATCTATGTGCTGAGATACAAATACTGGAAATAAAATGCAATTTTGCAATTTGAAAGGCAAAACAGTTCTCTATTAAATATTTTTTTCTTCCACATGAATTCTATGTCAAGTAAGTTGCAAAGAATTCCTTGGGGTGTTAAGTGACAGCACAGAATATCATGCTGAGCGAAAACTAAACTGTGCCTCATTAATTGTTCTCCGTGTGTAAAAATAAAGCTTACCTCCCTCTGGACCAATTTCTGCTTATCTGCTTGTTTGACTTTTGGACTGTTGGCCAGCAGATGGCGCAATTTCACATAACTTTTCCATAGTTTCTGGTACCTGCACAAAGAAAAAAGGGGGGAACTTTTAAAAAATGTGATACTTTGAAGCAATGAACGTACCGTGCAGCTTTGCATCAACTCCCATCATATGCCTGCAATTACTTTTCCAGCAATCCCCAGTACCCCAATAAGCCAAGCCATTAGCTATTTAAAAGTACTTAAAACATTTCCAGGTAAGGCACACATGTGTGCACTCTCCTCTTTATTCCACAAAACAGTGCTTGGTGCCCGAAAAGCCAATTGCAAGTAATTATAACATCGGGCAACAAAGATTTTGCTTCAGACACTTTTTTGTGTGTTTTATAGATTTGTGGATGCTAATCACAAAAATAATCAGTAATTTAACCTCTCTCAATCTCATACTGCTTTAGCAATACCTATTGGCTATGCTGCACACTTGAAAGAAACAAGCTGAGGTTAGAAGTTGATTGGCTAGAATGTGCAGCTGCCCCAGATTTTGCACTCTCCAGTTTTAGTAAATCAATCCAAAGGCATGCTGTGGCAATTGTGTAAGGCCAATCAAGGGACCTTGCGCAAATACGTTTTCTTATGTAACCAAAAGAGAAGACAACACTCAATTCTTGTTGCCATTTCACACTCTACTGTTTATTTTACTAATGATAGTATCCAGCAGTTTTGATAGTTAGAAGTAATTAAAGTCTAATACTGTAAAGCCTAACCCCAGAAAACACTTTCTAAGCGGGCACAGAAACATTTTTTTCTTTTTTTGGGATTAACTAAATGAATAAAAGATGACCACTTTGAGCACCCTTGTCAGTGTTAAATGGCTTGTCTCAACTCTCTAACTTCCAATTTTGCTGCACAGCTTGGTGCATTAAAGGAAGTTGAAAAATAACAGAAATGAAGTTACAGAGGAGACTCAGAAAAACAAAGACTACTTTGTTAATGTTAGTGATTGTCATTTTTTATTTTGCTTTTAGTACCACTTTAACCCTTTCAGTGTATGGTGATTTTTTTTTTACTTAAATAGAGTTCAGATTTAAAGAGTACATGCCAAATATAATTACCATTTACAGCAGTGGTTCTCAACCCTGTCCTCACGTACCCCCAACAGGCCAGGTTTGCAGGTTGCCTTTATCTTGCACAGGTGCTTTAAATCAGAGTCAATGGCTTGGTAGAAGCTCCCAAAACATGGCCTGCTGGGGCTACTTGAGGACATGGTTGAGAACCACTGATCTACAGCAGTGGAAACATGATACTAGAATGCTGGCTTAAGGCCCCTTTCACACTGGCGGATCGTTCGGGTCCACCTGTCAGTTTTTCAGGCGGACCCGAACGGACTCTCCATTACTCTCTATGGAACGACGGATGTCAGAGGTGACATGTCCGATGACACCCGATCCGCCAAAAACAGACGGATGGAAACCCTATTTTCCATCCGTCTGGCGGATCGGATCGGATGAACACGGACAGACGGTCCATGTTCATCCGATTCTCCATAGAGGAGAATGGTGCTCTGACAGGTCAGTCTCTGCACAGAGTACAGAGACTGTCCTGTTATCCGCCGGCTCAGCAGGGATCAACGGATGGATCCCCGCTGAGCAGCGGAGCCCGTCAAAACGGGCTCCGCTAGTGTGAAAGAGTCCTTAGAGGCAGAGTTTCAAAAGGAAACAATATATAAAACAAATACAAAAAGGGCAAAAGAGCACAGACACTGGATGGTTGATGACAGGAAAAAGGAGACTTTATGTTTAAGACATTTGGATCAAGGAGAAAAAACGATGTAAGAAGTAAAGCGAAAACAGGATCCTAGACTTTCAGTAGTGAGCGACGCTGATCATGACCTCTCACAAAGCCACATTTTTCTGCAGTGAATGCAACCATTTCTCCCTATTTGGTCCCAAGATTTGTTCATTTTTTTGCTATACATGCTCTGCCTAATAGTCCCGACAGTTTATGGCTTTTTACAAGTGAAATCAACATTTACAATTACAGGACTTTCACCACTTACAGCTACAAGGGTCAAGTTTATCAACAGAAACTCACTTTCTCAGTTGTTACCCACTTTGCTTTTTGTTTCAGTGCCTACACAGTACAACTTTGTTTTCCCTTTGGATCCAGCAGTATTTACATCAATTATATTCTAATAACAATAGAAGCAACAAAAGAGATGCACCGTTCTGGCAATCAAACCAGGACATACACACCTGAACCAGCTCTGACTCCGGATGCTCATCCTGCATTCAAGTAATAATACAAGTCCAGATATGTAGTAATGAGTCGGCACTTCTGGATACGGTCTTCAAATCTTTATTATCAAATAACCATGTGAAAAAACAAATACGCTGACGCGTTTCGGCAAAATAGCCTTGTGACCGAGGCTATTTTGCTGAAACACGTCTGCATATTTGTTTTTACACATGGTTATTTGATAATAAAGATTTGAAGACAGTATCCAGAAGTGCCGACTCATTACTACATATTCTAACATTATCTTTAAATCCTTTGCAGTGTTTATTAAAGAATGTGGAATTCCCTTAACATAGCGTTATAGAAACACACTGCTGCAACACAATAGGACTTACAGGCAGTGGTTGTATCTAAATTGGGAGTCCATTCTTCCCCTCCCAGGCAATAATAGCCCTAACGAGCAGGGACCTCTGAGTTCTCCTGTATTGAATTCTAATGTGGGCGGCACAGTAGTGTAGTGGGTAGCACTTTCGCCTGGTAACAAAAGGGTCGCTGGTTTGAATCCCAACCACGACACTACCTGCCTGGAGTTTGCATGTTCTCCCTGTGCCTGCGTGGGTTTCCTCCGGGAACTCCGGTTTCCTCCCACACTCCAAAGACATGCTGGTAGGTAAATTAGATCCTGTCTAAATTGTCCCTAGTATATGTATGAATGTGAGTTAGGGACTTTAGATTGTAAGCTCCTTGAGGGTAGGGACTGATGTGAATGTAAAATATATATATGTAAAGTGTTGCGTAAATTGACGGCGCTATATAAGTACCTAAAATAAATAAATAAAATAAATAATTAATGTAACTGTACTGTCTGCCCCCATGTTGTAAAGTACTGCACAAATTGTTAGCGCTATATAAATCATGTAGAATAATAATAATAATTAAAGTATTTCTGACTTAGGCTGTCCATACACGTTCAATTTTCTTGTACACATTTCCTTTAGATTTACCAAAAAAACATATGAGGTCAAAACTAAACAACTTTCAATTGTATCCAATTAGGCAGGCCCTTGCACTACATAGTTTAAGATAAATCTAAAAGAAAATGGACAGCCCAAGTCAGAAATACTTTAAATTATTATTGTACAATTTTCCTATTCAATTTTCTTTAGATTTATCTTCATCTATGTAGTTCAAGGGCCTGACTGAAAGCGTTTAGGTTTGACCTAATATTATATGGTTTTGGTAAATCTAAAGGAAAATTGTACAAGAGGATTTAATAATGTATGGCCAGCCTTAGGCAGCCTGGAGATTGCCTCTTGGTGGCACTGTGTGCCATTTACAAGGGGCTGTAATCACATCAATTTTGGATGCTTGGCATATATGATTCTCATAGCACCCTATCCATTAATATATACTTATGTATACATCTCCCTCATCCATACATTTACACTGTTGGACCTAGAACCTTATGTTATTGTATTTGCTGTTAAATTACCAATCTGAATGTTTTTTTTTGTTTGTTTGTTTTTTAATTTTCTCTTATTTACTCTTTTTTGATACTTAACTGGTAACCTGACATACCTTGCTAATGTTACTCATTTGCTATTGTACCCTGTACATTTAACTTTGTTACTGGACATCTCAATCATTATCTCTGTACCATGAAAAATCCTTTAACCACTTCAGCCCTGGAAGGATTTGCCCTCTTAAAGACCAGGCCATTTTTTGCAATATGGCATTGCGTCACTTTAAGTGACAATTGTGCGGTCGTGCGACACTGTACCCAAACATTGTCCTCTTTTCCCCACAAATAGAGCTTTCTTTTGCTGGTATTTGATCACCTCTGTGGTTTTTATCTTTTGGGCTATAAACAAAGAGCGACAATTTTGAAAACAAACAAACAATTTTCTCACTTTTTGCTATAATACATATCGGAAAAAAAAAAAAAAATTATATATATATATATATATATATATATATATATAAAAACAAATGTATTCATCATTTTAGGCTGACATGTATTCTACATATTTTTGGTAAATAAAATCGCAATAGGCATATATTGATTGGGTCGCGCAAATTTATTGTGTCTACAAAATAGGGGATATATATATAATTTTTATTATTCTTATTTTTTTTTTACTAGTAGTGGCGCCGATCTGCAACTTTTATCAGGACTGCGCCATTTCGGCGAACAGATCGGACACTTTTGACACTTTTTTGGGCCAATAACATTTATACAGTGATCAGAGTTAAAAATAGCCACTGATTACTGTATACATGTCCCTGGCAGGGAAGGGGCTATCTCTAGGGGGTAATCAAGGGGACAACTGTGTTTCCTAGGTGCTTCTAACTGTGTGGGGGCTGGGCTGGCAGGGGCATGACAGATCTCACTGTTCTCGATCACTGGAAACAGTAGATCACGGTCATGTCCCCGGTCAGAACGGGGATCTGCCTTGTTTACATTGGCAGATCCCCATTCTGCCTCAGTAGAAGGCAATCTTGGGTCGCAGGTGGACAGCTACGGCGATTTGCGCAGGAGAGCCGGCTGGCAGCTGGGCGGCAAGTGGTTAATAAGAAAACTTAAATGAAAAAAAAGTTCAAAAATTCCAAACTTATATTGAATCAATGATCCAATGCGTTTTGCGGGTCCCCTCTCCAGGGCTACAACATAACATAAAATATGTAATTAGACATAATTCAAAGGGTTTATAAAAACACAGTCATTAACTATATCTAAGCCCTGGTTCACATTGATGCTACTTTGAAATCGCTGCCACTTCACTTGAAGTAGCGCAATTTTAAAGTAGCAAGGTCAGCACAATTTCAGGTGCTACTTGATAGACATCTGTGTGGCTTCATGCACATATGTCTATTGAGATTACACCTGAAATCAGCAAAGGTAGTGCAGGAACTACTTTTGTAAATCGATGCGGCACTGAAAAATCAGTTTCACGCCAATTGGAAACGTGCCATTGCTGCCAATAGGCTGCGATTTGTCATGCAATTTGATCTCTCAAATCGCATGACAAATCGCTTCAATGTGAACCCAGGCTGAACCTGCATACGTTTACTGGTTTTAGGTAATACAGGGGTCCACCGGTGAAAGGACTAAATATATTGGATAGATGTATGATCACAACCAATATATAAATTTAAATGATGGTTTTGTGCACGTGTGTGTGTGTGTATGCACGCGTGTACATTTTAAAAGGAAAGAGTATATGCATACCATGACAGCTATCATAACAGTAAAAAGAGTCGGTTCACACATAGGCGATCCGACTTCAGGGGCGACTCAGCTTGACCCCTCACAGCGCAACTTCAGCGCAGCTTGCAAGAGACATCTGTAATCAAAGTCAATGCAAGTTGCCACAAAAGTAGTACAGTAACATTTTTCTAAGTCGGTGCGACTTGAGTCACTCCTATTACAATGGTTCCATTGCAATGCATGGAGCGCGACTTGTCAGGTGACTACCTGACAAGTCGCCTATGTGTGAACCGGCTCTAATGGTGTTATAACTTTAAGAGTAAATGAATTGGTGGTTACTATATATATATATATATATATATATATATATATATATATATATATATATAAAACGATGTGGAAAAACTTCAGTTTCAATGACACAAAAGATTTTTTATGATTGCCTAACACAGGTCCTAAATATAGTGGAGTCTTCTATGCTTCGGAGGTGTTCCTGTAGCCACTCTGCAATGACTGTGAGATAAGGCCCATCACTACCATTCTTACCTGAAGGATTATACTATTCTCTTTGCAGTGCTTTTCTAAAAGTCTTGAAAATCACTGTCATTCTTTGTGAGCAATGAACTACAGCACATAGGCGGGAAAGGAAGAGCTTTCAAGCAGCTTCCCACCCTAGGCCACCAAATTAATTTTCTACAGCTGGCCCTTCTCTGTGCCTCTTAATGATAAGCTGGGACACTTCACATCACAGCGGTTGTCACAGAAGTATATAACAGTACTAAACGTTTGAATCCAAGAAAAGCCTTTCAGTAAGTTTGTAACTTTATTATTTCCATTCAGAGCAAATGACACCCTGTCATATCCGCATCGACTCTAGAGATGAGCCATTTTTGCTTTCTGAACCATTCTTTGTACTTAAGCAGACAGGTTCTATGCTGAGCATCTCAAACACAATGCAAAAATGGAAACAAATAGCTACTGCAGCCACTCCAAAGTAATATTGCCAGGACACAGCTGTAGTAAACTATGAAATGGCACCAAAGCAATCAAATGTTCCTACTGATCTACAGTATAGAAGGCTTCTGCTGCCAATGAAATGAATATTCGAGTATGAAAAAAATTTACTGATGGCTACAGATATTGCTGATTGAGGGCTGTGTAGCGAGGTACATTTTCAGTTCATCTTTGTTCAAAAAACATGCAAAAAACTATTTTATCACATAATGTAAATAAAGGAAAACAAAGTATATAGCAAAATATTGTTGGTGTTCAGCTATTCAAAGCATGCAAACAACTACATTGTTCTGCAATGTGTTTGAGATCACGGAAACTGCACACTTTGACAAGATTACAAGAACATGCTTAATGCACAAGCAGACTAGGCTAAGTAGGGGGCATTGCAAAACCTGAACTGACAGCGTAATACAAGCCAGAGCTGACCATAAGTAATTAAACTAAACCTTATCAGTGTTGAGAAACATTGTGAACATACTACAGATGAGCAATCCTTGTCATTGCCTGCATCATATAGATACACATTTATGTGGTTGTCTGAAATTCTTCCTGCAAGAGGTTTACTCCCCTTGAGCATTGCCATTTGTCTTTATTTTGCTGAATTATGGCGTGCATAAGCTTATACTATTTTAACCTGTGCTGTTGCTCTTGCTGTTAACTAGCCATGGATAATTAGGCTCTTGTCTTTCAAAGTTTTCAATAAACAATTAGCAGGAGAACATGAATCTTCATTAAACACTTTATTGAAACAAAGACAGTGACAAATATATGTAAACAGGAGTTCAATGTATGTAATCAGTATAAATTGCATTATTTTCTTTGTGTTCTAGATCATGAGCTGCAAGAATAAAAAGGGCATTACTCTCTCCCTCCAAACATTTTCAAAGACTCTTGTCACATTTGCAGGGACAGTAGTAGAGAGTAGATCGGCCGGCTGAGAAAAGCCTGTGGTGTATTTGCCCTTGGAGTGGCAGTCCAGGGGTGCCAAAAACTCACGGTGTATAGGGTTCACTATGAGTTTAGGCACCAGGTCACTGCACCACCACACTTTTTTTAGCACCTGCCTCTTGGGACGGGTCTTTTGGCCAGGACCAGAGGAATTTTTTATTCCTGGCCGTAAGGACGGCCTTTGTCTTGCACAAAGGCACCTTTTGCACTCCTCCACTGTCCTTCCCCCACCTTTTTAATGTTTTTTGTGTTGTTTGTTGTGTTGTGTCACTTTGATTGTTGTGGGTACACTTTGCACGAGTGATTAGTAAGGTGTACAGTCCTCGGGCCTACCATGAACGTCCTGGGAAGGAGGTGGGTATGGCCTTTTGGATTGATCCGCCTCCTCTCATGGGGTCTCCCTTCGGGGGAGTCTCACTTAGTATCGGGGCGGTCAGTTTCGGCTGGCTGCCTAGAGAACGGGGGTTGTCTGGCTTCGGCTAGGTGTTCCTAGTGCACGATACCTCTGTTCCTGTTAGGAGCCTTGTGCCCCGGGGAATCAGGGTATAGGTTTCCTCTTCGGAGGAGGACCGTGTGTACACCTAGTGCACTTTTTGTGTCTTCACTTTTGTGTTGTGCACTTTTTTATGCACCGGGTGAGTCTGAAAGGTGTCTTCCACACACCGCAGGCTTTATAAAAAAAGAAAAAAAAAAAAAGTAGAGTAGATGCTGTTATTATTTTGTTTCGTCCTTTGTGTTTGTCATATCCCGGTCTCTGTACTCATTTACACATAACCCCTTTATGACTTTCTTTTCACATCTTTGTAGACCACAGCAAATTTTGCTATTTTAAGGCATATAGGTTCAGTTGCTAGTAACTTTTTTGTACATATTTAAACGCAAAACAAAAATGTAATATATTGTGTCTTCTCAGTCCTTATATGAGGCGCTTCAATTTGTTTTGATTTTTCTTTCTTTTTTATTTTTCCTTTAGTTTCATCTGGTAATTCTGAAAATAACACACTTCCTGTCCTAGGTTGGCTATGCTCCTTCTTCTGGTGAAACTATGGAGTGAACTATGGTTGTCACCCTGACTAAACTTTGTTTTTTTCTTTTTACCTTACTGCATTCTATCACCCAAAATACATACCTGAGGCTGATCTCCATCCAGCGATGTGCACAAAAACTGAGGCACTCTCAGTTCTCTAGCTCCTCATTGGCTCCATCTGCTGTCAATCAGAGCCAATGACAAGGGAGCGGAAAGGTAGGGGTGGACAGGGCCGAGTTTTGTGGGGCTCAAGGGGGTGGGGGAGGAGCCAAGAGTGCTGGCAGGAGACCTGAGAAGAGGAGGATCAGGGCTGCTCAATGCAAAACCATTATGCAGAGCAGGAAATTATAATGACTGTTATTTAAAAAAAAAAAAGCTTTAGAATCATTTTAAGCACTTGCCAACCGCAGTCTGACGGTAACAAGATGGCACAATATCGCAAACCGCCGTCATATGCCGGTGGCTGCGAGATCCCGCACTGTGAGCGTACACGCTCTCACTGTGTTCTGGGGGAGCCAGGGAGCTGGTAGGGCAGACCCGATCTCCGCCGACTACCCGCAGTGAAAGAACGGAGGTCTGTGTAAACATGGATCTCCGTCTTGACAAAGGGGGAAGGGCGGTGATCACAGGCTTCATGTATATGGAAGCCGTGATCACTCCCCTCCCCCTGCCAGCCCAGCCCACATACAGTTAGAACACACCCAGGGAACACAGCGCCCCCTGCGGGTTAACCCCCCCCTTCACTGCCAATGGCATTTACACAATAATCAGTGTATTTTTATAGCACTGATCACTATATAAATGCCAATGGTCCCAAAAAAGTGTCAAAATGGTCCGACATGTCCGCTGCAATATCGCAGTACCGATAAAAAAAGATCGCCACCATTACTAGTAAAAATAAATAAATAAATAAAAACCCCATAAATGAATTCTCATGGTTTGCAAACGTGGCAACTTTTGCGCAAACCAATCAATAAATGTCGAATGCAATTTTTTTTTTTACAAAAAAATAGGAAGAATATAAATCGGCCAAAACCGATGAAAAAAAATGTTTTTTTATTTTTTTTTTGGATTTGTATCTTAGCAAAAAGTAAGAAATTTAGTTTTTTTTTGCAAAATTGTCGCTCTTCTTTTGTTTATAGTGGTGATGAGGAATGACGCAAAGGGGATCAAATACCACCAAAAGAAAGCTATTTGTGGGAAAAAAAGGACGCAAATTTTGTTTGGGTACAACGTCGCACGACCGCGCAATTCTCGGTTAAAACGACGCAGTGTTGAATCGCAAAAAGGTGCTCTGGTCCTAAAGTGTGAAATCCTTCCGGGGCTGAAGTGGTTAAAGCATAAACAAAAAAAAATATTGCACAGTTATATGTTGCCTATGGCCACATGGTTCACCCTGAACATGCCCGATTTCATCTGATCTCGGAGCTAAGCAGGGTCTGGCCAAGTTAGTATATGGATGGGAGCTCACCAGGGTATAGCCTACCCAAGCTCAGCTTAGCCTACAGCCACATCACCCTAAACGTGTCAGATCTCGGAGGCCAAGTAGGGTCGGGCCTGGTTACTATCTGGATGGAAGACCACCTGGGAATAACAACAGGTGCTGTAGGCTTAGTTTACGGCCACATCACCTTGAAAGCGCCCGATCTTGGAGGATAAGCAGGGCCGGGCCTGGTTAGTACCTGCAGGGGAGACCATGTACTATCCAGGGGCTGTGGGCATAGAGTGGAATTCATGTATCATGCATGCCAACCCTGTTTTACACCGGATTTCTGCAATTGTTTAGCAACGATTTCTTTTAATAAACTGTCAAGCATTTTTGCCTTCATGGGCCCTACTATGGATTAAACTTTACCATCAGCCATGACAGTACCACTACCTGCAATATAAGAGGAAGCTGATTGGATCTTCCATTATAATTTGGAGTCTAGACCTCTGGTAAGGAGGCATCTTATATCAGTATCAGTGGAGGTGCACTTGGGTGATCAAAACACACACCAATTATACTCACTGTTACTGGATGTTCATCAAGGAATTCACCTGCATTATTTAGAACAGCACCAGTTGATCATACTTTATGGACACTTGTTTATTATTTATGTTTAGACCAGCAACATTTTTTATTGATGATCATTTTAAAGTAGTAGTAAACCTAAGAAAAAAAAAATACATGTGTCCCCAAGCACATTAATGCCATAATGTGATAGAATGCAGTGCATGCTACCACATTATGACAAATTTACCTTGCAAAAGAAGACCTCCAGTCAGTGCTGTAGGTCCATCTTTGCCCGGTTTACCTTCTGGGTGCACGAACCTAGGCCGTTTGAATTGCTGAGCCGCAATGACGTTACTCCAGTGCATAGCAGCACGGAACTCTCTGCATCCACGGCTTAGGCTGATGATAGTATCTACTATAGAGTTTTTAAAAAATAAAAAAAAAACACCTACAGTATGAAGGGTTAAATCTAAATATAGTCAAAGGAAGCCCGAAGGGGGTTCCGTGGACTTTAAAGGTGCCTCAAAAGAAAAGAAAAAATACCAATTTGTTTAAAACAATACAAAAAGAAATTTTATTGATACAACAAGAAAATTATTCCATTTAAAAAGGATATGTTGTGTGAAAAAAAAGGGATTTTATTAAAACTTACCGTAAAATCCTTTTCTCCGAGTTCACTGACAGACGCAGCTCTTCATTGACTTTGTGGGGTTTTATGTTCGTCTTACCAGGAGTTAACTAGGCAGGGAAAGAATTCAGCTGGCCCCTCCCCTGGGGGCCGTCCTCCTTTCCTACATTAAAACCCCCCCTCACAGAGGAGCTCTCCAGTTTGTACACAAGCCGTACCAAAACAGAGCCCAGAGCGGTGGGTGCTGCGTCTGTCAGTGAACTCGGAGA
>BLSH010341831.1:245337-260129 GCA_018402905.1 Glandirana rugosa | reverse complement strand
GTCACGACCCCTACAGTCACACAATGTTACATAGTCACGACCCATACATTGTAACACACTGACATCCCCAGCACTGATACATTGTAACACACTGACATCCCCAACACTGATACATTGTAACACACTGACATCCCCAACACTGATACATTGTAACGCACTGACATCCCCAGCACTGATACATTGTAACACACTGACATCCCCAGCACTGATACATTGTAACACACTGACATCCCCAGCACTGATACATTGTAACACAGTGACATCCCCAACACTGATACATTGTAACACACTGACATCCCCAGCACTGATACATTGTAACACACTGACATCCCCAACACTGATACATTGTAACACACACTCATCACAGGGGAGTGTATGTAAGAAGATGATGAGTGGAATGTGCAGTGTGATATGTAGTTGGTGTTTGGTGAAACAAAGATTCTATTTCTGAGATCCCATAAGAAGGTCAGTGGTGTCCATAGAGAGGGTCAGTTCCTTCCATAGAGAGGATCGCTGATGTTCATAGAGAGGGTCAGTGGTGTCCATAGAGAGGATCGCTGGTGTCCATAGAGAGGATCGCTGGTGTCCATAGAGAGGGTCAGTGGTGTCCATAGAGAGGGTCGGTGGTGTCCATAGAGAGGATCAGTGGTGTCCATAGAGAGGATCGGTGGTGTCCATAGAGAGGGTCAGTGGTGTCCATAGAGAGGGTCGGTGGTGTCCATAGAGAAGATTGGTGGTGTCCATAGAGAGGATCGGTGGTGTCCATAGAGAGGATCAGTGGTGTCCATAGAGAGGATCAGTGGTGTCTATAGAGAGGGTCAGCTCCTTCCATAGAGAGGATCGCTGGTGTCCATATAGAGGGTCGGTGGTGTCCATAGAGAGGGTTGGTGGTGTCCATAGAGAGGGTCAATGCTGTCCATAGAGAGGGTCAGTGGTGTCCATAGAGAGGGTCTGTGGTGTCCATAGAGAGGGTCGGTGGTGTCCATAGAGAGGGTCAGTGGTGTCCATAGAGAGGGTCAGTGGTATCCATAAAGAGGGTCGGTGGTGTCCATAGAGAGGATCGTTGGTGTCCATAGAGAGGATCGTTGGTGTCCATAGAGAGGGTCAGTGCTGTCCATAGAGAGGATCGGTGGTGTCCATAAAGAGGGTCGGTGGTGTCCATAGAGAGGATCGGGGTGTCCACAGAGAGGATCGGTGGTGTCCATAGAGAGGATCAGTGGTGTCCATAGAGAGGATCGGTGGTGTCCATAGAGAGGATCAGTGGTGTCCATAGAGAGGATCGGTGGTGTCCATAGAGAGGATCGGTGGTGTCCATAGAGGGTCGGTGGTGTCCATAGAGAGGATCGTTGGTGTCCATAGAGAGGGTCAGTGCTGTCCATAGAGTAGATCGTTGGTGTCCGTAGGGAAGATCAGTGGTGTCCATAGAGAGGATCGGTGGTGTCCATAGAGAGGTTCAGTGGTGTCCATAGAGCGGATCGGTGGTGTCCACAGAGAGGATCGGTGGTGTCCATAGAAAGGGTCATTGGTGTCCATAGAGAGGGTCAGTGGTGTCCATAGAGTGGATCGGTGGTGTCCATAAAGAGGATAGGTGGTGTCCATTGAGAGAATTGGTGGTGTCCATAGAGAGGATCATTGGTGTGTATAAAGAGGGTCAGTGGTGTTCATAGAGAGGATCGGTGGTGTCCATAGAGAGGATCAGTGATGTCCATAGAGAGGGTCGGTGGTGTCCATAGAGAGGATAGTTGGTGTTCATAGAGAGGATCCTTGGTTTCCATAGAGAGGACCGGTGGTGTACATAGAGAGGATCGGTGGTGTCCATAGAGAGGATCAGTGGTGTCCATAGAGAGGACCGATGGTGTACGTAGAGAGGATTGGTGGTGTCCATAGAGAGGATCAGTGGTGTCCATAGAGAGGATCGGTGGTGTCCATAAAGAGGACCAATGGTGTCCATAGAGAGGACTGATGGTGTACATAGAGAGGATCGGTGGTGTCCATAGAGAGGGTCATTGGTGTCCATAGAGAGGGTCAGTGGTGTCCATAGAGAGGATCGGCGGTGTCCATAGAGAGGATCGGTGGGGTCCATAGAGAGGATCATTGGTGTCCATAGAGAGGATCATTGGTGTCCATAGAGAGGATCTGTGGTGTCCATAGAGAGGATCTGTGGTGTCCATAGAGAGGACCAATAGTGTACATAGAGAGGATCGGTGGTGTACATAGAGAGGATCAGTGGTGTACATAGAGAGGATCGGTGGTGTCCATAGAGAGGATCAGGGGTGTCCATAGAGAGGATCGGTGGTGTCCCTAGAGAGGATCAGTGGTGTACATAGAGAGGATCGGTGGTGTACATAGAGAGGATCGGTGGTGTACATAGAGAGGATCGGTGGTGTCCATAGAGAGAACCAGTGGTGTCCATAGAGAGGACTGATGGTGTACATAGAGAAGATCGGTGGTGTACATAGAGAGGATCGGTGGTGTCCATAGAGAGGATCAGTGGTGTCCATAGAGAGGATCGGTGGTGTCCATAGAGAGGACCAATGGTGTACATAGAGAGGAACGGTGGTGTCCACAGAGAGGACCAGTGGTGTCCATAGAGAGGACTGATGATATACATAGAGAAGATCGGTGGTGTCCATAGAGAGGATCAGTGGTGTCCATAGAGAGGATTGGTGGTGTCCATAGAGAGGACCAGGGGTGTCCATAGAGAGGACTGATGATGTACATAGAGAGGATCGGTGGTGTCCATAGAGAGGATCAGTGGTGTCCATAGAGAGGATCGGTGGTGTACATAGAGAGGACCAATGGTGTACATAGAGAGGATTGGTGGTGTACATAGAGAGGATCGGTGGTGTCCATAGAGAGGATCGGTGGTGTCCATAGAGAGGATTGGTGGTGTACATAGAGAGGATCGGCGGTGTCCATAGAGAGGATCGGTGGTGTCCATAGAGAGGATTGGTGGTGTCCATAGAGAGGATCCTTGGTGTCCACAGAGAGGATTGGTGGTGTACATAGAGAGGATCGGCGGTGTACATAGAGAGGATCCTTGGTGTCCATAGAGAGGATCCTTGGTGTCCATAGGGAGGATCAGTGGTGTCCATAGAAAAGTGAAGAGCAATCGAAAGCAATACAGGAAACCAATAGCAACACGTATCAATAATCAGGACATGATATAATTTTTACCAATAATGAGGATGTGATATTGGTATTGAAGACTCGGGGGAGGGGGGGGGGTTCTGGGGATTCATCTTCCTCTTTCTATTGTTTTCCAAAATATTTTGAAATTACATCATAACAATGGCAGTGTGTGTGGGGGGGATAGTTGGTGTTCATAGAGAGGATCGGTGGTGTCCATAGAGAGGATCGTTGGTGTTCATAGAGAGGATCGGTGGTGTCCATAGAGAGGATCGGCGGTGTTCATAGAGAGGATCGGTGGTGTCCATAGAGAGGATCGGTGGTGTCCATAGAGAGGACTGATGGTGTCCATAGAGAGGATCGGTGGTGTCCATAGAGAGGATCGGTGGTGTCCATAGAGAGGATTGGTGGTGTTCATAGAGAGGATCGGTGGTGTTCATAGAGAGGATCGGTGGTGTACATAGAAGGATCGGTGGTCTACATAGAGAGGATCGGTGGTGTCCATAGAGAGGACTGATGATGTACATAGAGAGGATCGGTGGTGTCCATAGAGAGGATCAGTGGTGTCCATTGAGAGAATCGGTGGTGTCCATAGAGAGGATCATTAGTGTCCATAGAGAGGATCGGTGGTGTCCATAGAGAGGGTCAGTGGTGTCCATAGAGAGGATAGTTGGTGTTCATAGAGAGGATCCTTGGTTTCCATAGAGAGGACCGGTGGTGTACATAGAGAGGATCGGTAGTGTACATAGAGAGGATTGGTGGTGTACATAGAGAGGATCGGTGGTGTCCATAGAGAGGATCGGTGGTGTCCGTAGAGAGGATCTGTGGTGTCCATAGAGAGGATCGGTGGTGTTCATAGCGAGGACCAGTGGTGTCCATAGAGAGGATCGGTGGTGTCCATAGAGAGGATCGGTGGTGTCCATAGAGAGGATCGGTGGGGTCCATAGAGAGGATCATTGGTGTCCATAGAGAGGATCGTTGGTGTCCATAGAGAGGATCGTTGGTGTCCATAGAGAGGATCTGTGGTGTCCATAGAGAGGATCAGAGGTGTACATAGAGAGGATCGGTGGTGTCCATAGAGAGGATCAGAGGTGTACATAGAGAGGATCGCTGGTGTCCATATAGAGGGTCGGTGGTGTACATAGAGAGGATCATTGGTGTCCATAGAGAGGATCGTTGGTGTCCATAGAGAGGATCGTTGGTGTCCATAGAGAGGATCTGTGGTGTCCATAGAGAGGATCAGAGGTGTCCATAGAGAGGATCCCCCATCCCCCGTGTGATCAGTGTATGGGGTGCGAGCCGACAATCCCTAATAATCCCTATAGATTTCCTATAGATGGCGCCTGTAAACCTGCGTAGCTGCGGCCGGACAGAACGGTAGAAATTTCTCTTTCTCTCTTTTTTGTCATTCTTATTATTTTCCTTTAAATGCTGAGAAAAAGAATCTCTCTGCATTCCCCCATTTAGTGCTACAAAGAATCACCGCCGCGTTACTGCAAAGCTTCATCCGCAGGTGACTGTGGAGAGGAATATAAAATAAAATAATAATAATTCATATATTGAGTATAAAAGTTACATCTGTTATCTGCGTTCCGAGATTGGAGAACATTGGGGGACATTGGGGGACATTATTAGGAGACATTGGGGGACAGTATTAGGAGACATTGGGGGACATTGGGGAACATTGGGGGACATTATTAGGAGACATTGGGGGACATTATTAGGAAACATTGGGGGACATTATTAGGAGACATTGGGGGACATTATTAGGAGACTTTGGGGGACATTGGGGAACATTGGGGGACATTATTAGGAGACATTGGGGGACATTATTAGGAGACATTGGGGGACATTGGGAGACATTGGGGAACATTGGGGGACATTATTAGGAGACATTGGGGGACATTATTAGGAGGCATTGGGGGACATTGGGAGACATTGGGGAACATTGGGAGACATAGGGAGACATTGAGGAATATTGGGGGGCACTGGGGAACACTGGGGAACATTGGGAGACATTGGGGGATATTGGGAGACATTGGGGGATATTGGGAGACATTGGGGGACTTTGGGAGACATTGTGGGGCATTCAGAGACATTGGGGAACATGGGGGGACATTGGGAGACATTGGGGAACATTCAGGGAAATTGGGGGACATTGGGAGACGTTGGGGGATATTGGGAGACATTGGGGAACATTGGGAGACATTGGGGGATATTGGGAGACATTGGGGAACATTGGGAGACATTGGGGGATATTGGGAGACATAGGGGGAATTTGGGGAACATTGGGAGACATAGAGGGATATTGGGGAACATTGGGAGGCATAGGGGGATATTGGGGGACATTGGGAGACGTTGGGGGATATTGGGAGACATTGGGAAACATTGGGAGACATTAAGGGATATTGGGGGACATTGGGGAACATTGGGAGACATTGGGGGACATTGAGAGACATTGGGGAGCATTGGGAGACATTGGGGAACATTGGGGGACATCGGGAGACGTTGGGGAACATTGGGAGACATTGGGGGACATTGGGGAACATTGATTCATTTTGCCACACAGTGAGACAATGCAAACTGGGAGCTAAGAGATACGGAGAGACAGATTTATTTATAATATACATTTTTTGGAATATTAACATTATTATATTAATTAATTTATTTATAACAATACTTTGATTTATTTATACTATTACCGTTATTAAATGCATTTATTGATAATACCAATATGATAAAATGTATTTATAATAATATATTATTTTTTAAATGTATTTATTTATTTTTAATACCAATATTATTTATTTATTTGCAAATATATATTATTTGTATTCTTCTATTTATAATATTAATAATAGATATATTTATATTGTGAGACAGATTTACTATAAGAATTCAGCAGGCTGATTTTGCACCAGAGATTCCTCCAATTCTAAGTTTGAATGATAAAATCTTTGTGATGCACGGCGTGAAATCGGTCGCAGACTTTTGCAGAACCGTCTGCGTTGCCCCGGGGCTTGCAGGCGCCGGGGGTCACAAATACACGGGTCACATGCACTTTGTTAAAGGAGAGGAGGGCCGATTTGTAACGTGCGTCTAATTTTGTCGCTAATTTGCATGCTAAATGTTCCGTGTCCCCGAGTCCCATGTGCCGGGCCGAGGGACGGAGCGCGAAGGATGTCACCTGGTCTCTTGTGACAACAAAACCGATGTGCGGCGTGCGAAGACAAATAAATCTCCGTCTACATAAAGTGCAGAAACAATAACAATGCCCTCCATGTATCGGATATAATAATACTAATAACGATATCAATGATAATAAATATAATTTATTATTATTACCATTATTATATTTATTATTGTTGTTGTTTATTATTATTATCATTAATATTTGTTATTATTATTCATATGAAAATAAGTGGAAGGTGAGACTTCAGCTTTAATGCATTTGCAGCACTGCAATTTTGGTCTCATTTTCCACGCATTTTTTAAAATATATTTTTAAGAAATTCGATTGTTTCTGTAGCTGGACAAAGATTTATTAATTGTATTGCTTGCTAGATTTTTGTTCAAATATTTTTTTATTTATAATTTGTTCTACATAATAATAATTTATATTATGTATTATTTTATATTTTAAATTAATTTAAGCGTGGCGCACAATGGTTTATTATCTGCTTACGATTATTATATTCTTTATTGTAGTGCAGCGGTGTACAAACTGCGCTATTCCTGCAACCGACGCCACCAATGGGGCGCCATTTCTCCCACTGACCTCAAGAATGGGGAACGATTTCTCCCACTGACCCCAAGAATGGGGCGCCATTTCTCCCACTGACCTCAAGAATGGGGAACGATTTCTCCCACTGACCCCAAGAATGGGGCGGAATTTTTTCCACTGACCCCAAGAATAGGACACCATTTCTCCCACTGACCCCAAGAATGGGAAACGATTTCTCCCACTGACCCCAAGAAAGGGGCGCCATTTCCCCCATCTGACCTTAAGAATTGGTGCCATTTTTCCACTGACCCCAAGAATAGGGCACCATTTCTCCCACTGACCCCAAGAACGGGGCACCATTTTACCCACTGACCCCAAGAATGGGGAATGATTTTTCCCACTGACCCCAAGAACTGGGCACCATTTCTTCCACTGACCCCAAGAACGGGGCACCATTTTACCCACTGACCCCAATAATGGGGTACCATTTATCCCACTGACCCCAAGAATGGGGCACCATTTCTCCCATTGACCCCAAGAATGGGGAATCATTTCTCCCACTGACGCAAATGATGGGGCACTATTCCTTCCACTGACCCCAAGAATTGGGCACCATTTCTGCCACTGACCCCAAGAATTGGGTGCCATTTCTCCCACTGACCCCAAGAATTGGGTGCCATTTCTCCCCCTGACCACAAGAACTGGGCACCATTTCTCCCACTGACTCCCCAAGAACTGGGCACCATTTCTCCCACTGACTCCCCAAGAATTGGGCACCATTTCTCCCACTGACCCTAAGAACTGGGCGCCATTTCTCCCACTGACTCCCCAAGAACTGGGCACCATTTCTCCCACTGACTCCCCAAGAACTGGGCACCATTTCTCCCACTGACTCCCCAAGAATTGGGTGCCATTTCTCCCACTGACACCAACAATTTTTACAATTTTTGGGGCACAATTTTCTTCACAGATGTCGCCTAGTATAGTGTCGCCATTTTAGGGGCGCTCGGAAATTTAGGGCTTGACATGTTGGGTATCTATGCACTCGGTGCAGCCTCATCTTTTATATTTTACCATAAATGTGGGCAGTTATTGCATTTGTTTGCCCTAAAATTCCCGTTAGTTTGATTTTACTGAAATGTTGCGTTTTCTAGACCTTCGCGGTGATACCGTGTGACATAAAATATTGAAGCTACCGCTATTTTATTCCCCAGGATGTCTGCTTTCAGAAAATAGATGTTTGGGGGGCTTTGTAATCTTCAGGCCGAAAATTATTTTTTAAACGTGTGAGCAAAATGCAGGTCCTCATCCTCATCCGTCATT
Organism: Glandirana rugosa; assembly: GCA_018402905.1. Classification (NCBI taxonomy): domain Eukaryota; kingdom Metazoa; phylum Chordata; class Amphibia; order Anura; family Ranidae; genus Glandirana; species Glandirana rugosa. Next base: position 251,953 of record BLSH010341831.1, on the reverse strand, counting down.
AGCAGTGATGTGCGGATGGCGGCCCTGGAGATCGCACAGTGAGTGAGCCCCTCCCCCTCCCCCCCCCCCCAGCCTGACGTCGGTCTGATCTCTGGGATCTCTGCAGAGATGTTAATAAGAAACTCTTTTCCTTTCCTAGTTTCCTGTGGAAGCTCCAATCAGATGAGAGGCGGGCAGCCGACCAATCCTCGCTCTGTTCAGGTAGAGGAGACATCGTATCATTTATCATCTCTGTATCATTTATCATCTCTGTATCATTTATCATCTCTGTATCATTTATCATCTCTGTATCATTTATCCCCTCTGTATCATTTATCCCCTCTGTATCATTTATCTCCTCTGTATCATTTATCTCCTCTGTATCATTTATCCCCTCTGTATCATTTATCATCTCTGTATCATTTATCATCTCTGTATCATTTATCATCTCTGTATCATTTATCATCTCTGTATCATTTATCTCCTCTGTATCATTTATCCCCTCTGTATCATTTATCATCTCTGTATCATTTATCTCCTCTGTATCATTTATCTCCTCTGTATCATTTATCTCCTCTGTATCATTTATCTCCTCTGTATCATTTATCTCCTCTGTATCATTTATCTCCTCTGTATCATTTATCCCCTCTGTATCATTTATCTCCTCTGTATCATTTATCATCTCTGTATCATTTATCATCTCTGTATCATTTATCATCTCTGTATCATTTATCTCCTCTGTATCATTTATCTCCTCTGTATCATTTATCATCTCTGTATCATTTATCATCTCTGTATCATTTATCATCTCTGTATCATTTATCATCTCTGTATCATTTATCATCTCTGTATCATTTATCATCTCTGTATCATTTATCTCCTCTGTATCATTTATCATCTCTGTATCATTTATCATCTCTGTATCATTTATCATCTCTGTATCATTTATCATCTCTGTATCTTTTATCTCCTCTGTATCATTTATCCCCTCTGTATCATTTATCTCCTCTGTATCATTTATCTCCTCTGTATCATTTATCTCCTCTGTATCATTTATCTCCTCTGTATCATTTATCCCCTCTGTATCTTTTATCCCCTCTGTATCATTTATCCCCTCTGTATCATTTATCTCCTCTGTATCATTTATCATCTTTGTATCATTTATCTCCTCTGTATCATTTATCTCCTCTGTATCATTTATCTCCTCTGTATCATTTATCTCCTCTGTATCATTTATCCCCTCTGTATCATTTATCCCCTCTGTATCATTTATCCCCTCTGTATCTTTTATCCCCTCTGTATCATTTATCTCCTCTGTATCATTTATCCCCTCTGTATCATTTATCTCCTCTGTATCATTTATCTCCTCTGTATCATTTATCTCCTCTGTATCATTTATCATCTCTGTATCTTTTATCTCCTCTGTATCTTTTATCTCCTCTGTATCATTTATCTCCTCTGTATCATTTATCATCTCTGTATCTTTTATCTCCTCTGTATCATTTATCCCCTCTGTATCATTTATCTCCTCTGTATCATTTAGCCCCTCTGTATCATTTATCTCCTCTGTATCATTTATCTCCTCTGTATCTTTTATCTCCTCTGTATCATTTATCTCCTCTGTATCTTTTATCTCCTCTGTATCATTTATCTCCTCTGTATCATTTATCCCCTCTGTATCATTTATCTCCTCTGTATCATTTATCTCCTCTGTATCTTTTATCTCCTCTGTATCATTTATCTCCTCTGTATCATTTATCCCCTCTGTATCATTTATCCCCTCTGTATCATTTATCTCCTCTGTATCATTTATCCCCTCTGTATCATTTATCATCTCTGTATCATTTATCCCCTCTGTATCTTTTATCCCCTCTGTATCATTTATCTCCTCTGTATCATTTATCCCCTCTGTATCATTTATCTCCTCTGTATCATTTATCTCCTCTGTATCATTTATCTCCTCTGTATCTTTTATCTCCTCTGTATCATTTATCTCCTCTGTATCTTTTATCTCCTCTGTATCATTTATCTCCTCTGTATCATTTATCCCCTCTGTATCATTTATCTCCTCTGTATCATTTATCTCCTCTGTATCATTTATCTCCTCTGTATCATTTATCATCTCTGTATCATTTATCTCCTCTGTATCATTTATCATCTCTGTATCATTTATCCCCTCTGTATCATTTATCTCCTCTGTATCTTTTATCTCCTCTGTATCATTTATCCCCTCTGTATCATTTATCTCCTCTGTATCATTTATCATCTCTGTATCATTTATCATCTCTGTATCTTTTATCTCCTCTGTATCTTTTATCTCCTCTGTATCATTTATCTCCTCTGTATCATTTATCCCCTCTGTATCATTTATCTCCTCTGTATCATTTATCATCTCTGTATCATTTATCCCCTCTGTATCATTTATCATCTCTGTATCTTTTATCTCCTCTGTATCTTTTATCTCCTCTGTATCATTTATCCCCTCTGTATCATTTATCTCCTCTGTATCATTTATCCCCTCTGTATCATTTATCTCCTCTGTATCATTTATCTCCTCTGTATCTTTTATCTCCTCTGTATCTTTTATCTCCTCTGTATCATTTATCCCCTCTGTATCATTTATCTCCTCTGTATCATTTATCTCCTCTGTATCTTTTATCATCTCTGTATCTTTTATCTCCTCTGTATCTTTTATCTCCTCTGTATCATTTATCCCCTCTGTATCATTTATCTCCTCTGTATCATTTATCCCCTCTGTATCATTTATCTCCTCTGTATCATTTATCTCCTCTGTATCATTTATCTCCTCTGTATCATTTATCATCTCTGTATCATTTATCCCCTCTGTATCATTTATCTCCTCTGTATCATTTATCTCCTCTGTATCATTTATCCCCTCTGTATCATTTATCATCTCTGTATCATTTATTCCCCTCTGTATCATTTATCATCTCTGTATCATTTATCATCTCTGTATCATTTATCATCTCTGTATCATTTATCTCCTCTGTATCATTTATCTCCTCTGTATCATTTATCCCCTCTGTATCATTTATCCCCTCTGTATCATTTATCTCCTCTGTATCATTTATCTCCTCTGTATCATTTATCCCCTCTGTATCATTTATCCCCTCTGTATCATTTATCTCCTCTGTATCATTTATCATCTCTGTATCATTTATCTCCTCTGTATCATTTATCCCCTCTGTATCATTTATCATCTCTGTATCATTTATCTCCTCTGTATCATTTATCTCCTCTGTATCTTTTATCCCCTCTGTATCATTTATCATCTCTGTATCATTTATTCCCCTCTGTATCATTTATCATCTCTGTATCATTTATCCCCTCTGTATCATTTATCATCTCTGTATCATTTATTCCCCTCTGTATCATTTATCATCTCTGTATCATTTATCCCCTCTGTATCATTTATTCCCCTCTGTATCATTTATCATCTCTGTATCATTTATCCCCTCTGTATCATTTATCTCCTCTGTATCATTTATCTCCTCTGTATCTTTTATCTCCTCTGTATCATTTATCTCCTCTGTATCATTTATCTCCTCTGTATCATTTATCCCCTCTGTATCATTTATCTCCTCTGTATCTTTTATCTCCTCTGTATCATTTATCCCCTCTGTATCATTTATCATCTCTGTGATTCTCTTCATTGGTGTCTGTGTGGGGACAAATCATCATCGATGATACAAATCTGGTTTTCATTTCTACTGACTGCCCTGGACAGACCGTTATAAGATTGTCTGCACAGTGAATGGAGGGACTGATATCAGATTGCACAGTGAATGGACGGACTGATATCAGATTGCACAGTGAATGGACGGACTGATATCAGATTGCACAGTGAATGGATGGACTGATTTCAGATTGCACAGTGAATGGAGGGACTGATTTCAGATTGCACAGTGAATGGATGGACTGATTTCAGATTGCACAGTGAATGGATGGACTGATTTCAGATTGCACAGTAAATGGACGTAATAAAAATGTTTTGGTTATATTTATATATTAGTTATATAGGAGAAGATGACAGTATAAGTGATACTAAAATTGTCCTGCCAATCAGAAACTAAGAAGATGGGCAGCTTGGTCATGTGACGTCATATAAATCTTTGGTGTGGGTCGGCTGGCGACTCTCCGATTTTTGTCTATGGAAGAATCTGATTTACTGATTGCTGATTGCAGCGCAGAGAAATGAACTAAAATAAATCCTCCTCGTTATCCATCGCATGGCCCCCTCTGTGCACCGGATCCCCCCCTTCCCTTCCCCCACCGCCCTGTACATTCTAAATATATTTGTGCGTTTCTGGACGGGCAGCTGCGGTTCCTGCGTTCGTCATGTTGGCTCTGAATGATCCACTGACTCCTCTGATTAACCGCAAAAGAAGAAAACGGGAATTCATTAATAAGCTAGGTCAGCCGTTAACAGCCAAGGTAAATCTACAGCTGTCTGTTGACGTGCGTCCGCCTTTCTATCGCAGCGCAGTCCCCGTCCCTCCATCCGCCTTTCCATCCCAGCACAGTCCCCGTCCCTCCGTCCGCCTTTCTATCCCAGCGCGGTCCCCGTCCCTCCGTCCGCCTTTCTATCCCAGCGCAGTCCCCGTCCCTCCGTCCGCCTTTCTATCCCAGCGCAGTCCCCGTCCCTCCGTCCGCCTTTCTATCGCAGCGCGGTTCCCGTCCCTCCGTCCGCCTTTCTATCGCAGCGCAGTCCCCGTCCCTCCGTCCGCCTTTCCATCCCAGCGCAGTCCCCGTCCCTCCGTCCGCCTTTCTATCGCAGCGCGGTCCCTGTCCCTCCGTCCGCCTTTCTATCGCAGCGCAGTCCCCGTCCCTCCGTCCGCCTTTCTATCGCAGCGCGGTCCCCGTCCCTCCGTCCGCCTTTCTATCCCAGCGCAGTCCCCCGTCCCTCTGTCCGCCTTTCTATCCCAGCGCGGTCCCCGTCCCTCTGTCCGCCTTTCTATCCCAGCGCGGTCCCCGTCCCTCTGTCCGCCTTTCTATCCCAGCGCGGTCCCCGTCCCTCCGTCCGCCTTTCTATACCAGCACGGTCCCCGTCCCTCCGTCCGCCTTTCTATACCAGCGCGGTCCCCGTCCCTCTGTCTGCATTTCTATCCCAGCACAGTCCCCGTCCTTCCATCCTCCTTTCCATCCCAGTGTGGACCTCTGTCCTCCTTTCCATCCCAGCGCAGTCCCCGTCCGCCTTTCTATCGCAGCGCAGTCCCCCGTCCCTCTGTCCGCCTTTCTATCCCAGCGCAGTCCTCCGTCCCTCCGTCCGCCTTTCCATCCCAGCACAGTCCCCATCCTTCCATCCTCCTTTCCATCCCAGCACAGTCCCCGTCCTTCCATCCTCCTTTCCATCCCAGTGTGGACCTCTGTCCTCCTTTCTATCCCAGCGCGGTCCCCGTCCCTCCGTCCTCCTTTCTATCCCAGCGTGGTCCCCGTCCCTCCTTCCGCCTTTCTATCCCAGCGCAGTCCTCCGTCCGCCTTTCTATCGCAGCGCGGTCCCCGTCCCTCCGTCCGCCTTTCCATCCCAGCGCAGTCCTCCGTCCCTCCGTCCTCCTTTCCATCCCAGCACAGTCCCCGTCCTTCCGTCCTCCTTTCCATCCCAGTGTGGACCTCTGTCCTCCTTTCTATCCCAGCGTGGTCCCCGTCCCTCCTTCCGCCTTTCTATCCCAGCGCGGTCCCCGTCCCTCCGTCCGCCTTTCCATCCCAGCGCGGTCCCCCGTCCCTCCGTCTGCCTTTCTATCCCAGCGCAGTCCCCGTCCGCCTTTCTATCCCAGCGTGGTCCCCGTCCCTCCTTCCGTCTTTCTATCCCAGCGCAGTCCCCGTCCGCCTTTCTATCCCAGCGCGGTCCCCGTCCCTCTGTCTGCATTTCTATCCCAGCGCAGTCCTCCGTCCCTCCGTCCTCCTTTCCATCCCAGCACAGTCCCCGTCCTTCCGTCCACCTTTCCATCCCAGTGCGGTCCTCCGTCCTCCTTTCTATCCCAGCGTGGTCCCCGTCCCTCCGTCCTCCTTTCTATCCCAGCGTGGTCCCCGTCCCTTTGTCCGCCTTTCTATCCCAGCGCAGTCCCCTTCCTTCCGTCCGCCTTTCCATCCCAGCGCAGTCCCCGTCCTTCCGTCCGCTTTTCTATCCCAGCGCAGTCCCCGTCCCTCCGTCCGCCTTTCCATCCCAGCGCAGTCCTCCGTCCCTCCGTCCTCCTTTCCATCCCAGTGTGGTCCTCCGTCCTCCTTTCTATCCCAGCGTGGTCCTCCGTCCCTCCATCCGCCTTTCTATCCCAGCACGGTCCCCGTCCCTCTGTCTGCCTTTCCATCCCAGAGCAGTCCCCGTCCTTCCGTCCTCCTTTCCATCCCAGTGTGGTCCTCCATCCTCCTTTCTATCCCAGCGCAGTCCTCCGTCCCTCCATCCGCCTTTCTATCCCAGCGTGGTCCCCGTCCCTCTGTCTGCCTTTCCATCCCAGAGCAGTCCCCGTCCTTCCGTCCTCCTTTCCATCCCAGTGTGGTCCTCCATCCTCCTTTCTATCCCAGCGTGGTCCCCGTCCCTCCTTCCGTCTTTCTATCCCAGCGCAGTCCCCGTCCGCCTTTCTATCCCAGCGCGGTCCCCGTCCCTCTGTCTGCATTTCTA
>BLSH010341831.1:216152-227577 GCA_018402905.1 Glandirana rugosa | reverse complement strand
CTATAGTACCCCGGGATACGTCAGACGACTGTCCCCGGGAATATTGGGGGGCAGGGAGTGAAGAATGTGGGGTAGGGGGATGCAGGGGGTGCAGAATGAGGTGTAATAGGGGGTGCAGAATGAGGTGTAGTGGGAGGAGCAGGGAGTGAAGAATGTGGGGTAGGGGGATGCAGGGGGTGCAGAATGAGGTGTAGTGGGAGGAGCAGGGGGTGCAGAATGTGGTGTAGTGGGAGGAGCAGGGGGTGCAGAATGTGGGGTAGGGGGATGCAGGGGGTGCAGAATGTGGGGTGGGGGATGCAGGGGGTGCAGAGTGAGGGGTAGTGGGGGGGGGGGGTTATAAGGGCCCCTGTCAGCAGACTGCATAGGGCCCCATGATATCTAATGGCAGCCCTGAGCACAAGTGCAATGACATCACCACTCACAGTCCATTGATAGTTCCTCCAGCTCCATAGGGCCGGTTCACACCACATGCAGTCCAGTGCGTTTTTTTTCTGCATTAAAAACGCATGGAAAGAAGGTTATGTGGTTTTCCATGGCATCGTTCACACCGGCCAGCTCCAGAAAGAAAAGTACGCTGCATGCTTCCTGCGCTGGAACAGAGAAATCCTTATTTAAGGTTAAGAAAAACGAGGGGTAAAACACGTAGTAAACCGCATCAAAAACGCATCAAAGGCTTGGCATGCAGAAAAGCGTCTGGACCGCGTTTGTACCTTAGAATGGACCTGAGCTGGGGGAGGAGCCTGCAGGAGGCAGACCAATGATTGCAGTCCCGCGGCTTTGCAGGATAACATTTTTTTATTTTTTTTTCATTCTCCAATATCAGCGCATTTCTTATATTTTAAGGGGGAACTCTCCATTAAATGTCCCCGTGCCGCACCCACAATCACAGCGCCAATCGATTGAATAAATCTCTTTCCTGTTTATTTATAAAACATCAAAGAGCAAAACCCAAAGTAACAAAAACAGCAAAAAAAAAGGAAACAATTCCTCCACCTGAGGGAAGTTCTGTCCTCTGAAAATAATGAACATCGGGGGAGGGGCGGGGGGGTGGATAGGAAATTAAAATTGGGGGTCAGATTTCTTCTCACCGATTTCCAGGCGGAGAGAACGAATCTCACAGCGATCGTCCGACACGGAGATTCCAATAAAAATATATATTTTTTTTAATAAGGTGAAATTGATAAATAAATAAAAGCAGCAGAATTGAGTTTGGTTTCTTTATAATTCGCTGCTGGAAGATTTGTCCTGAAATCTCTTTGTGGGGGGAGGCGGGGCCGGTGCTACCGCTAGGCAAACTAGGCAGCCGCCTAGGGCGCACTGCTGCCTAGGGGCGCCCAGCTGCTGGTTTCCCTCTTTGTCTGCAGGCTGCAGCATGTAACTAACTCAGTCTCAGGCAGCAGCTCCGCCCGACCGGTAGTGTAATTAGAGGCGCAGCACTGGAGCCAGCGCTAGAGAGAGCAGAGCCGATGCTACCACTAGGCAAACTAGGCAGCTGCCTAGGGGCGCCCGGCTGCTGGTTTCCCTCCTCGTCTGCATACCCTGCAGGCTGCAGCATGTAACTCAGTCTCAGGCAGCCGCTCCACCTGACCGGTAGTGTAATTAGAGGTGCAGCACTTTAGGCAGCACTAGAGGGAGCAGAGCCAATGCTACCACTAGGCAAACTAGGCAGCCGCCTAGGGCGCACTGCTGCCTAGGGGCGCCCAGCTGCTGGTTTCCCTCTTTGTCTGCAGGCTGCAGCATGTAACTCAGTCTCAGGCAGCAGCTCCGCCCGACCGGTAGTGTAATTAGAGGTGCAGCACTGGAGACAGTGCTAGAGGGAGCTTCCTGTATAGCGCCGCTTCCTGTCACATGGGCAGGGCAAAGGGGGTGGAGTCAGGGGTTGAGCCAATGGGGGGGGGGGCGGCAAAATGAGGTTTCGCCTAGGGTGTCAAAAATCCTTGTACCCGCCCTGGAGGGAGGTGTCCCCATACCTTCTGCTGTAGGGGGGGGGCTATAGGGGGCAGAAGTGGGTCGTCAAAAGCCTCTCTGCAGCTCAGGTAATGCTACTACTGCTGCTACCTTTTGTTTGCGCCGCACGGTTCACCAATAGCTGTGCAAATACAGCCGACAAAAAGTCCCTTCCAGTATTAGGAAATTCCCCTACCCGGCTTTTCTTTTTCTCTCACCCGTCTAACCTGTCCTGCAGCGCTCTTCTCAATTCACAAACTCGCCTGCCCAGCAGATCCAGCATTTCCTGCTGCAGTCTCCCCCTCCCCGTGTCACCACCGTGACCCCAACCCCCCAGGGGCATTTGAGTAAAGAGAGAGAGGAGCACCAGACTAAGAAGAATAAGAAGAATATCATCGTTTATTGGCAGGGCTGTCTTTGACACAGGGCAAAAGGGGCATCTGCCCCGGGCCCAGCCATTGTTGTAGGGGGCCCAATGCAGCTTCCCCTTGAGCCCCCAAATAGTTGATGAGTGGATTCGGGAGGGCCCGAGAAAACGTTTGCCCTGGGTCCAATCGATATTGAAGACGGCCCTGTTTATTGGAGGTAAAACGTGAAAAAATGGAGAAATGGGAGTTGAAGACGAGCATGGGACTTTTAAGGTGGCAAGACGCAAGAAATTGTAAAATGATCAAAAATGTATTAATACATTCATTAACCACTTGCCAACCGCAGGCTGACGGCAGCAAGGTGGCTCGATATCATGCACTGTGAGCGCGCGTCGCCGGATGCGCGCGCGCGCGCTCACTGTGTTCGGTGAGGGGGGGCAGGGAGTGGGTGCGGTGGACTCGATCTCCGCCGGCTACCCGCGATGCCCCCCCGCCCCCCGCAGTGAAAGAACGGAGGTCCGCGTATGTAAACACGGACCTCCGTTCTGTGAGGGGGGAAGGGCTGTGATCGCTTCCCTTCCCCTGCTAGGGCAGCCCCCACAGTTAGAATGCCCAGGGAACACAGTTAACCCCTTAGAGCGCCCCCTGCAGGTTAACCCCTTCACTGCCATTGGCATTTACACAGCAATCAGTGCATTTTTATAGCACTGATCGCTGTATAAATGCCAATGGTCCCAAAAAAAGTGTCAAAATGGTCCGACATGTCCGCCCCAATATCGCAGTACCGCTAAAAATCGCAGATCGCCGCCATTACTAGTAAAAAATAAAAACCCCAGAAATGAATTCTCATCATCTGTAAACCCGGCAACTTTTGCGCAAACCAATCAATAAACGCCGATTGCGATTTTTTTTATCACAAATATGAGGAAGAATATAAATCGCCCAAAACCGATGAAACAAAATGTTTTTTTATATTTTTTTGGATTTGAATTTTAGCAAAAAGTAAGAAATTTGTTTTTTTTTTTTTCAAAATCGTCGCTCTTCTTTTGTTTATAGCGGCGATCAGAAACGACGCAGCGGTGATCAAATACCACCAAAAGAAAGCTCTATTTGTGGGAGAAAAAAAGGACGCAAATTTCGTTTGGGTACAACGCCGCACGACCGCGCAATTGTCAGTTAAAGCGACGCAGCGCCGAATCGCAAAAAGTGCTCTGGTCCTAAAGTGTGAAATCCTTCCGGGGCTGAAGTGGTTAATGCATGTGTTTGGTCATAGCGATTTGAAAAAGCAATACAGTTACAGCCATTCTCGACATGTTTCGCCAAGTAGCGGCTTCTTCAGGAGAATATTTTGACGATACTGTTTATAATCACTACAAGTCAAAATGATACAATTAGAAGAGACAGAATAACATACAGATATAAAATATATTCTTTTTATATATATTCTTTTTATATTCTTATTATTATATTCTGTTATTACAGTGCCCGCAGAGCATGGTGTGGGGGTTGGCAGAGCTCAGGACTCAGGGAGGAAGAGAACTTCTTACCTCGATCTTTCCTTCCTCCTTGCAAGAGATAACACTGCCGATCACAGTGGGAGGGGGAGTTTCAGGACTGGGCAGTGTAAATGGCAGAGAGAGAGACTCTTCAGCTGTCCCTGCTGCTCCAAAATCGGGACACAGCCCGGAAACAAAGCCAGCATGGGACCGCTTTCTAAATAAAGGAACTGTGGGCAAGTTTGCAGCACTGATCCCCTGCACAGCAGCCGGATGGAGAAAGCCAGCAGCACTGCAGGGGGTTCCACAGAAGACACAAGGCAGTACAGTCGGCTCTCCTCTCCTGCAGGTGCCCGGGCCCCCCTCTGGACTGATGAGGCTCGGGTCCCCTACTGGAGGGCTGGTTATACTGCCATATCAGCGGCCCTGGCTGCAGGAGCCAATGGGGTGGCTGCACCCAGAAGGTTTTTTTAACCTTAATACATAGAATGAATTAAGGTAAAAAACAACCTTCTGCCTTTGGAACCACTTTAGGAACATCAGATACAGCTGACGTGTTTCAAGGGAAAGGCTCCCCTTCTTCAGGGTTTGATTAGTTCATGTTAATAAGAGTCATGTTGGAATGTACTAGGGGATCCTTGATAAGCCTTGGTGAAGACTAGGGTCATGTAGAATCGCAAACTTCATCAAATTGCCGGATGTGATCTGATTGGCTGCCGTGGACGAGACTCGCTCCTCTTTTAGCCACTAACTTCACCCTCTCGGGACACCGAGGTGATATTTTTGGTTGGGAGGGGGAGCTGCACCCAGAAGGTTTTTTTAACCTTAATACATAGAATGAACTAAGGTAAAAAACAACCTTCTGCCTTTGGAACCTCTTTAGGAACATCAGATACAGCTGACGCGTTTCAAGGGAAAGGCTCCCCTTCTTCAGGGTTTGATTAGTTCATGTTAATAAGAGTCATGTTGGAATGTACTAGGGCACAGGTGTCAAACACAAGGCCCGCGGGCCGAATCCGGCCCTCCAGGCCATTTTATGTGGCCCTCGCACCTCTCCTGCAGCTGCAGGGGAGCTCCAGCCCACCTCTGGTCCTCCTCCAGACCCTGTACTTTCTGCTTTCCAGCAATGCATCCAGCTTCTTCCCAGAAGCAGCATAATCAACTTCTGATGGTGGGGGTGACTCTTGACATCTAATGTAAGGGAAGGGGATGCTCTGGACATATAGTCTTAAAGATACAACCGGCCCTTTTATGGGCAATCATAATGCTAATGTGGCCCACAATGAAATTGAGTTTGACACCACTGTACTAGGGGATCCTTGATAAGCCTTGGTGAAGACTAGGGTCATGTAGAATCGCAAACTTCATCAAATTATCTACTGGCTACATTTGCCGGATGTGATCTGATTGGCTGCCGTGGACGAGACTCGCTCCTCTTTTGGCCACTAACTTCACCCTCTCTGGACACCGAGGTGATATTTTTGGTTGTAAAGCTGCATAGGAAGCACAGTTCCGTGTGTGACGTTCAGTTGGGGTTTTGTAAAGTGCCGCCAACGACCCCCCGAGCCAACCTTTCCAGAATCTTCCGGGAAGGAGACTTCTAGGAAGCAGAAGCTCGATTGAGTATTGGAAATGGATTGTTTCCTTTTTCACAGAAAGTTACAAAATGTAACACTTCTGGTTTTTTGTTTTTATGTAAATCAGAACTGCACGCGATTGCCATTGGTTCTGCTTTTTTTTTTTTTTTTTTCAATACTTTATTTATTTCCAGCACGCAAGGATACAGTAAAACCACAGCTCTTACAGGAGATGGTATACAAACACTTGCATCGTGAATAGACTAACAGTAGCAGGTCATCCAGAATGTTTCAAGGAAAATGTGAACTGTTTCATCAACACCCATCTTATTTAAGTATAAAAAGGGATACTGCCCTCCGTATGCTGGTATTATTATAGAACCTCACGGTTTCAAAATGGGAAAAAGAAGAAACGGGAGACAATACCCCCGAAAAAAAAAAAAAAAAAAAGGGGGGGTAAGGGGGAGAGGATCAGGCGGTAAAGGGGGGCGGAAAGAGAAAAGAGAGGGGGAAGGATAACTGAAGAGAGAGCCGAGCCCCCGTCGCACCTCCGACTCATGGCCTCCGCCGCAGTACTCACTTTGAATATCTACAGAAGGACTTAGCCAAGTAGGTCTCTGTATTCGTCTGAATAGACAAACTCGTGCCAATAGTGCCATTTTTTAAGGAAGCGTTCCCGGGTACCTTTCTCCGTAGACACCAGGTCTTCCATTCTATTTACCTCCGACACCTTCCCCAGCCACATAGCGATTGAAGGAGTCTGCGTCTGTTTCCATAGTTGGGGGATACAGCTCCTAGCTGCCGTGATCAGGGAGGGCAGGATCGACTTTCTGTATGACTTACTTGGAAATTGATGGTGATGTATCAGGAACAGGGCGGGATCAAGGGCTAATTCATGGTCCGTAAATTTTTGGGTGATTCTGAGGACCTCGGTCCAATAGGGCTGAAGTAGCTTGGGTTCTGCTTTTTTTACTCATTTATTGCAGTGCAGATTTGGCAATCTCTGGTGTCACAAGGAGGGATGGAGGTGTGTGGGGTCCATGGCGGGGATATGGCATGGCCAAGATTGTAGCCAAGAATTCCACCTGGGAGAACGATGTGTTGGCTGGCGGAGATCCCCGGTTTTTGTGCCGTGCCGCGTATTCCGTATCTCATAAGATGCCTATTAATATGATGTCATTATTTGTTGCTTAGACTCATCAGATGATTATTGGCCTCATGTTGGTTCTTTAACTCGTGATGACTTTGCGTTGTTTGTTCAGTTGTTTCTGTCACCTTCTGTGGTTTTATTTGATTTAAAAAATGTTTTCAGAATAATGACATTAGGTGATATCCGGAACAGCAGATCCGTTTGGTGTACCGGCCAAGCAAACTGTCTGACCATAGGAGCAAATGCTGATACATTATTCCAGATAACCATTCCAGCTCAACTGACAACATGAAGAGGACTGGTTAATCCTCAAATCCTTGTAACCTTCTGTGGTACGCAATAAAGACTTACTGGGTTCACATTATATCTTTGGCACTATCGTGTACCTGGCCGGAAGCCGAGATTATAAGAGGGCTTCCCCAACACCTCTGGTCCCGTCCACAGGAGCGCCCTTCTGGAGGCAGGCTGGGCTTTGAGGTCCAAGTGCAGCCCATTAGGAAGGTCCCTAAAAAGAGGTAGAATGGAAGGTGGTGGTGGTCAGGAGCTGAGGAGACAGACAGCAGGCAGGTTTGCAGACATGGTCAGGTTAGGAGGTCAAACCGGAAATCAGTAGAGACTAGCTGTGTTCTGGAACTAGCCGAGATGCAACCGGGAATCAGCAGAGACAAGCCATGGTCAGGAACTAGCCGAGATGCAACCGGGAATCAGCAGAGACAAGCCATGGTCAGGAACTAGCCTAGATGCAACCGGGAATCAGCAGAGACAAGCCATAGTCAGGAACTAGCCAAGATCAAACCGGGAATCAGAAGCGGTAAGCCGTGGTCAGGAACAATCCAAGATCAAACCGGAAATCAGAAGCGGCAAGCCATGGTCAGGAACTAGCCAAGATCAAACCGGGAATCAGAAGCGGCAAGCCATGGTCAGGAACTAGCCAAGATCAAACCGGGAATCAGAAGCGGTAAGCCCTGGTCAGAAACAATCCAAGATCAAACCGGGAATCAAAAGCGGCAAGTCATGGTCAGGAACTAGCCAAGATCAAACCAGGAATCAGAAGCGGCAAGCCGTGGTCAGGAACTAGCCAAGATCAAACCGGGAATCAGAAGCGGTAAGCCGTGGTCAGGGACAATCCAAGATCAAACCGGGAATCAGAAGCGGCAAGCCGTGGTCAGGAACGAGCCAAGATCAAACCGGGAATCAGAAGTGGTAAGCCGTGGTCAGGAACTAGCCAAGATCAAACCGGGAATCAGAAGCAGCAAGCTGTGGTCAGGAACTAGCCAAGATCAAACTGGGAATCCGCATAGACAAGCCATGGTCAGGCACTAGCCAAGATCAAACCGGGAATCAGAAGTGGTAAGCCGTGGTCAGGAACTAGCCAAGATCAAACCGGGAATCAGAAGCGGCAAGCCGTGGTCAGGAACTAGCCAAGATCAAACCGGGAATCAGAAGCGGTAAGCCGTGGCCAGGAACTAGCCAAGATCAAACCAGGAATCAGAAGCGGCAAGCCGTGGTCAGGCACTAGCCAAGATCAAACCGGGAATCAGAAGCAGCAAGCCGTTGTCAGGAATTAGCCGAGATGCAACCGGGAATCAGCAGAGACAAGCAGTGGTCAGGAACTAGCTGAGATCAAACCGGGAATCAGAAGCGGCAAGCCGTGGTCAGGAACTAAAAAAAAAAATAAAAATGCATATTACAGCGCACACATGATACTCCTGCCAGGCTGTTTAAAAGCATCTAAACGTATATAGCAAAAAATGCAAAAATACGGGGGTTTGGTCACACTGAATGAACATTAAGTGCTTAAGCCCACTGACTGCCCCGTTTTAACAGTGGGTTCCTACACTAATCTTAGAGTGAATGCTCCTATCTCTTACACCATGGAAGCCAACGCTTCTCTTTATGGGAGACCAGAGGACACATCCCATGGATCAGGTGGACGCTGATTTGGGCTGGTGAACCCGATCCTCCTTAATTACCCCCAATCAGTGTCCATCTGACCCATAGGATGTGTCTTCTGGTCTCCCATAAAGAGTGGTTTAAGAGATATGAGCATTCACTCTAAGGTTAGTGTAGGAACCCACTGTTAAAACGGGGTACTTTGTGGGCTTAAGCACTTCATGGCCATTCAGTGTGACCAAACCCCCGTATTTTTGCATTTTTTGCTATATACGTTTAGATGCTTTTAAACAGCCTGGCAGGAGTATCATGTGTGCGCTGTAATATGCATTTTTTTGTCTGTTGGTCTTACAAGCAGCACCATGCGTTTGATAGGGTGTCCCCCCCCCCCCCCCCCCCAAATATGTATCTCCTTGTGGTCAGGAACTGGACAAGATGCAACCGGGAATCAGCAGAGACAAGCCATGGTCTAAAACTAGCCGAAGTTAAACTGGGAATCAGCAGACAAGCCGTGGACTGGAACTAGCCGAGATCAAACCAGGAATCAGCAGAGGCAAGCCATGGAATGGAACTAGCCGAGATCAAACCTGGAATCATCAGAAGCAAGTCATGGACTGGAACTAGCCGAGATCAAACCAGGAATCAGCAGAGGCAAGCCATGGAATGGAACTAGCCGAGATCAAACCAGAAATCAGCAGAAGCAAGTCATGGACTGGAACTAGCTGAGATCAAACCAGGAATCAGCAGAGGCAAGCCATGGAATGGAACTAGCCGAGATCAAACCAGGAATCATCAGAAGCAAGCCATGGAATGGAACTAGCCGAGATCAAACCAGGAATCAGCAGAGGCAAGCCATGGACTGGAACTAGCTGAGATCAAACCAGGAATCATCAGAAGCAAGCCATGGACTGGAACTAGCTGAGATCAAACCAGGAATCATCAGAAGCAAGCCATGGACTGGAACTAGCTGAGATCAAACCAGGAATCAGCAGAGGCAAGCCATGGACTGGAACTAGCTGAGATCAAACCAGGAATCATCAGAAGCAAGCCATGGACTGGAACTAGCCGAGATCAAACCAGGAATCAGCAGAGGCAAGCCATGGACTGGAACTAGCTGAGATCAAACCAGGAATCAGCAGAGGCAAGCCATGGACTGGAACTAGCCGAGATCAAACCAGGAATCAGCAGAGGCAAGCCATGGAATGGAACTAGCCGAGATCAAACCAGGAATCAGCAGAGGCAAGCCATGGAATGGAACTAGCCGAGATCAAACCAGGAATCATCAGGAGCAAGCCATGGACTGGAACTAGCCGAGATCAAACCAGGAATCAGCAGAGGCAAGCCATGGACTGGAACTAGCCGAGATCAAACCAGGAATCAGCAGAGGCAAGCCATGGACTGGAACTAGCCGAGATCAAACCAGGAATCAGCAGAGGCAAGCCGTGGTCAAGAACTAGCTGAGGATAAACCAGAAATTATCAGGAGCAAGCCATGGACTGGAACTAGCCGAGGATAAACCAGGAATTATCAGGAGCAAGCCATGGACTGGAACTAGCCGAGGATAAACCAGGAATTATCAGGAGCAAGCCATGGAATGGAACTAGCCGAGATCAAACCAGAAATTATCAGAAGCAAGCCATGGACTGGAACTAGCCGAGATCAAACCGGGAATGAGTAGAGACAAGTCGTGGTCTGGAACTAGCAGAAATCTATCCGGGAATCAGCATAGACAAGCTGTAATCAAAAACTAGCCGAGATCAATCTGGGAATTGGCAGAGACATGGCATGTTCAGGAACAAGCCAAGGTCCAACTATAATCCACAAAGACAAGGACAGGACCGATCAGCAATGGTAAAATCTCATAAAGCGGTTCCGCGTTCAAGTCAGAGGACATCAACTGAAGGCCATCCAGCAACATTCTGGTTCAGCTTTGTTCCTTAAAGTGATTGGACCGACTGTGACTGACAACCGGGCTTCACCTTCTCTGCTAGGAATGAGAGAAATCGATTTCATATATGGCGTGCGCCAGGCAAGATGGCCATGCACAAGGGGATGATAAGCATGGCTCGGTGGACAGACCTGGGCGGGGTCCTCGCTCACTTATTATTGGCTGGGAGTTGTTCAGAAGTGGAATATCTCAGGTTTATGAGCTATGGTTGGCGTGATGCGAGTTGATGTATCGATGTCTATAGACTTTTATTCCAGGAAGCGCTGCGCACTTTTATTGGCTGCGATCTCAGAGAGCGCTGAGTGTGATAAAGCGTCCATTTGTCCGCCGCATAGGGAGGCAATCACACGACATCGCTGTAATCAAACACAATTGCGATTGTCTCATTTCCTGTGTAATGTGACGGCGGCCGTCTCCCCTGGACGCACCGCGCTCAGGAATGTTCCGTCCCGCTGATTGCTGGTGACATTACAATAAAAGTTGTTTTCACCATTGTTTCAGCTTTTATAACACAATAGCAATGTTACAGCGTTACATGGGGGGGGGGGGGGGGGGTGAATGCCATGCGGACTATAAATGTAGTTCCATAGGGTGTTGTCTTCAGACAGGTCCTCTTCTCATTAAACGCCAATTATATTGTCAGTGAGTGCGTGCGACATTACAGCAATTTGCAATCTCCTTCCAGGGGTTATCTGTGCATCAGCAAACGCAGTCAGCATCCCTGCTGAACAACAGCTGATATGAGACCAGTGATCTGCATAGGTTTGGTCTGAGCAGAAACAGACGCCAACCATAGAAATACAGCACCGGACCGTTTTTACCGAGAAAGAATCCAACGGTGCGACCGACTGCTCGCAGAGGCGAAGAGAAACCAGATCGTCTCTGATCACCTCTATGGTCTTGGAGGACTGGAGCCACGCCATGACATCACTTCTGGTCTAGGGCGAAAGTAAACTATTTTTTTTTTAACTGGTTCCCGACCGGCTCGCGTACATTTACTGCTGCAGAGTGGCGCTGTTTCGTAAATCGTCTAGCGCTCTCGTGCC